>JAPDNY010000006.1:187171900-187396900 GCA_029375565.1 Gekko gecko
GACAACATGCAGCCCAAAAGTTTAGCTCTGATATGCACTGAGCAACAGTTGTGTTCCAGCTTTTATACTCTAGGTTCTTCTTGCAGTTTTAGATCATCCAGGACATCATTTAGACATGTGTATTTTGATTTTCTTTGTCTCTAACATCCATTGATCTTACTTTTGATGTACGAGATGTTTCTAGCTTTCTTTCAACTTTCATCCACAGATATCTTGTCAAAATCTCCTTATTAAAAGTGAAATATGGTAGTCTCTTGGACAAAGAACATTCTGCTTGGCTATGTTCCCCATTTTCCCCATCTTTAAATGTTTACTGGCTTAAATTCATATTATAAGGAAAAACTAACTTTCTCTGCTATTAAGATAGTATTTTTCTACTAACACATGCATATATAAGACATATACATACTTATTTATAAAGTATTCTTATAAAATATATAGGAAAGTTTAATGAGAATTCCATTTTCGTAAAACAAACTGCTTACGTCTAATGGCCACTTGAGGGCTCTCTTGTATAGAAAATATAAATTCTGCTACTTCTAATTAAAACTAGATTGTCAACAAGCCTTGATTTCTGCTTTGTTAAAAAACTTTCACTTGATAAAGATAACAATTAAACCTTTAAGACTGGCATCTGAACATCCATTCATGAATTTCTGTTGGAAACATCTATTTTCCAATCTTGCTTATAATTGGCTAAAAGACAATCTTTTGCTTGTTAAAATAAAGCTTAACAATTTAATTTTAAATCCTTGTCTCACAGCTGTGCATTAATAAATCTGTAATAGTTTTTGGCTAATAAAAAAAATAATAAAAAGCAGAGACATCACCTTGCCAACAAAAGTCCGCATGGTCAAAGCAATGGTATTCCCCGTAGTAATGTATGGCTGTGAGAGCTGGACTATAAGGAAGGCCGAGCGCCGAAGAATAGATTCTTTTGAACTATGGTGCTGGAGAAGACTCTTGAGAGTCCCTTGGACTGCAAGGAGATCGAATCAGTCAATCCTAAAAGAAATCAACCCTGACTGTTCCCTGGAAGGCCAGATCCTGAAGCTGAAGCTCAAATACTTTGGCCACCCAATGAGAAGGGAGCATTCACTGGAGAAGACCCTGATGCTGGGAAAGATTGAAGGTCAAAGAAGAAGGGGACGGCAAAGGATGAGATGGTCAGACAGTGTCATCGATGCAACGAACATGAAATTGAGCAAACTTCAGCGGACAGCGGAAGACAGGAGGGCCTGGCGTGATCTGGTCCAGGGGGCCGCGAAGAGTCGGACTCGACTGTGCGACTGAACAACAAAAATAAAAAAAAGCTTCCTATTAGAGAATGAGATAGTTTTGCTTAACAAAGAATTTAGCTAGCTTTCTTTTCTACAAACATTTAGAACTATGAAGGTCCATACCATCTCTAAACAACAGTTATTCTCAGCTATAAACAAAATATTAAGAGTTGTCATTTACTTTTGAAAACAGTTAACAGATAACAAAAGGGTTTGCTAAGCTCAAGTCTCTATTTTCAGAGAGTTGCTGTTGTATTTTTGCTCAATTCAGTAAATCTTTCCAGCCTCATAGAATCATAGAGTTGGAAGGGACCTAGTCCAACCCCTGCACAATGCAGGAAATTCACAAATAGCTCCCCTCCACACCCACAGTGACCACTGTTCCATGCCCAGAAGATGACAAAAAACCTCTGAGATTGATTCCTGACCGCAAAGTGGCAATCAGCATTTCCCTGATGTCAGGTAGCCCTGTCATGTAAATGGTATGCGGGAGAAGTGCTTTCCTCTGACGTTTTCCACGCAGTTTCTTATCAGGTCCCTGACCTTGTTGCTCCAGCTGCCGGAGCCCAACGCTGGGAACTATAACAGTTCCTAGAACGTTTTGCTTATTAGCCTGCCAAAGCTTCCCGTGCACATGAACTGTATCAATTGGCTTCTGCTGAAGGGGGGGGAGTTGTTTGAATGTAGTATAAACTAATAGGCTCTGCTGTATCTGGTCATTACTGACACAAAGAATGTACACGTGTCTTTAGTACTGTTCCATTATTAAACACTGTCTTCTGAAGAAGCCCTGTGTTGTGTGTGAAGAACCTGACAAAGTGTCAGTAATGACCAGATACAAGTACATGTAAAAAAGGGCCACAAAAACTAAGCCCTGTGGCAACCGTTCCTGCCCTCCCTCTCATGATCTTCCTAAGTACACAGAATCTGCATTGCTGTCAGATGGCCATCCAGCCTCTGTTTGAAAACCTACACAGAACAAAAGCCCACCACTTCCCAAGGAAGCCTGTTCCCCTGAGGAACCACTCTGTCAGGAATTTCTTCCTGATGTCTAGCTGAAAACTCTTCTGATTTAATTTCAACCCGTTGGTTCTGGTCTGACCTTCTGGGGCAACAGAAAACAACTCTGCACCATCCTCTATGTGAGACAGCCCTTCAAATACTTGAAGATGGTTATCATATCACCTCTCAGTCGTCTCTTCTCCAGGCTAAACACACCCAGCTCCTTCAACCTTTCCTCCTAGGACTTGGTCTCCAGACCCTTCACCATCTTCGTTGCCCTCCTCTGGACACGTTCCAGCTTGTCTATATCCTTCTTAAACTGTGGCACCCAGAACTGAGCACAATACCCTAAGTGAGGTCTAACCAGAGCAGAGTAAAGTGGTACCATCACATCACATGATCTGGACACTATACTTCTGTTGATACAGCCCAAAATCACATTTGCCTTTTTAACAACCGCATCAGTGCTGACTCATGTTCTGTGTATGGTCTGCTAAGACCCCCTAGATCCTTTTTGCACACATTACTTCCAAGACAAACCTCCCCCAACCTTTAATTATGCATTTGATTTTTCCTACCTAAATGCAGAACTTTACATTTGTCCCCGTTGAAATTCATTTCATTTGTTTTTAGCGCAGTTTTGCAGCCTGTCAAGATCATCCTGTATCCTGACTCTGTCTTCTACCGTATTTGCTACCCCTCCCAATTTAGTGTCATCTTGACATCTCATTAACAGTAAAGCATCTTCTTCAGCTAATTATTAAATTCCTTCTACTGGGCTTCTTGCCTGCTCATTAGATATGAGAGAAACCAGATGTTATACTTTCCTATTTGTTGCTAACTTTATTTCAAGGGAGCTGGGATCGTCAAATCCTTAGAATCATAGAATCACAGCATGTTAGAGTTGGAAGGGACCTTACGGGTTATCTAGTCCAACCCCTGCACTCTGCAGGAGCATAGCTGAAAGATAGTCCTACAGCATACCCGAAAGATGGTCACCCAGCCTGTGCTTGAAAATGTCCAGCGAAGGGCATCCACCACCTCCCCGGGCAGACTGTTCCACTGCTCAACCACTCTTACAGTTAGGAAGTTCCTCCTGATATTTAGCCGGTAAATGACTCCCTTGTAATTTCCACCCATTAGATCTAGCCTTGCAATCCGGAGCAAAAGAGAATAGATCTTCTCCATCTTCTACATGACAGCCCTTCAAATAGTTGAAGTGAACAATCATATCCCCTCTAAGCCTTCTCTTTCCCAGGCTCAACATACCCAACTCTTTCAGCCTTTCCTCATAAGACTTGGATTCCAACCCTCTCACCATCTTGGTTGTCCTCTTCTGGACACGCTTGAGCTTGTCAGCATCCTTCCTAAAGAGTGGTGCCCAAAACTGGACACAGGACTCCAGGTGAGGCCTGGTCATAGCAGAACAGAGCGGAACTACCACCTCCCGTGATCTGGACACAAGGCTTCTGTTCATGCATCCTAAAGATTGCATTAGCTCTCTTCGCAGCCACATCGCACTGCAGGCTCCTTTTCTCAAAAATATTAGAATCCAATAATCAATACACTAGCACTCAAACCTCTGAGCTTCCGCTACAGCATTATATCCAGCAGAAGGCCCTCCCCTCCCCAAACCTTGCCCTCTCTTGACTCCACCCCCAAATCTCCAGGTATTTCCCAACCCAGAGCTGGCAAACCCTATTTTGTTCTATGAGTTTTAGTTCCTTCTTGGAACAAACACACGGCTGTGGGACTGTAGCCCGTTGCTTGTTTGTGAGGCCAGGCAATGATTGTGTAGCCAAGCTCGTGTAGCCTCCATTCGGTCTGTTTCAGAGACTTATACTGATGCCTGGCCCTGAAAAGGTAAAGCTCTCAGTCAGAGGTGTCAAACTCATTTGTTACAACAAGAAGAAGAGATTGAATTTATACCCCGGCCTTCACTTGGAGTCCCAGAGTGTCTTACAAACTCCTTTCCCTTCCCCTCCCCACAACAGACACCCTGTGAGGTAGGCGGGGCTGAAAGAGCTCTTTCGAGGACTGCTCATGAGAGAGCAGCTCTGACAGAACTACAGCTTGCCCAAGGTCATCCAGCAGGTGCAAGTGGAGGAGTGGGGAATCAAACCCGGTTCTCCCAGATTAGAGTCCGCGCACTTAACTACTACACCAAACCGGTTCTCAAGGGCCAGATCTGACATATAGGTCACTTTTTTGGGACGGGCCAGGTGTGCCATAAAATGTTAGCGCACGGAGTGTTCCCTCTAAGCTGAGTTAGCGTGAGCTAGCTCACAGTTTTTTAGCCTCTGACTCACACATTTTTGCCTGAGCTCAGGAAGGGTGGCTCCGGAGCAAACTCGTTTATGCAGTGGCCAAATCGCTCGCTCACAACTTGAATGCCAGTCGCTCCCAAAGTAGAATTTTTTGCTCACAAGACTCCACGGTTCCATTGAACGCGAGGTACCAGAAATATAAACTTCGTAAAGGGCACAGGCAAACCCAATTAATGATATTAATTTTTACTCAAAATACAATCAAAAGCGATCGATTCCTAGCAGTGGAAGCAATTGATTTATGGGGGAGCCCAAAAAAGCCCCCAGTGAATGTATTTAATCATATGCAAGACTAGGGGTTTTTCAAGGGATGCCATAAAAGGGGGAGTACGTTGTTGTTGTTGTTCAGTCGCACAGTCGAGTCCAACCCTTCGTGACCCCATGGACCAGATCACGCCAGGCCCTCCTGTCTTCCGCTGTCCGCTGAAGTTTGCTCAATTTCATGTTCGTTGCATCGATGACACTGTCTAACCATCTCATCCTTTGCCGTCCCCTTCTTCTTTGACCTTCAATCTTTCCCAGCATCAGGGTCTTCTCCAGGGAGTGCTCCCTTCTCATTTGGTGGCCAAAGTATTTGAGCTTCAGCTTCAGGATCTGGCCTTCCAGGGAACAATCAGGGTTGATTTCTTTTAGGATTGACTGATTTGATCTCCTTGCAGTCCAAGGGACTTTCAAGAGTCTTCTCCAGCACCATAGTTCAAAAGAATCTATTCTTCGGCGCTCGGCCTTCCCTATAATCCAACTCTCGCAGCCATACATTACTATGGGGAATGCCATTGCTTTGACCATGTGGACTTTTGTTGGCAAGGTGATGTCTCTGCTTTTTATCATGCTGTTTAGGTTTGCCATCGCTTTCCTCCCAAGGAGCGGGCGTCTTTTAATTTCATGGCTGCAGTCACCATCTGCAGTGATCTGGGATCCCAGGAACGTGAAGTCTGTCACTACTTCTACGACTTCCCCTTCTATTTGCCAAGGAACGATGGGGCCAGATGCCATGATCTTAATTTTTTTGATGTTGAGCTTCAAGCCCACTGTTGCGCTCTCCTCTTTCACCCTGAGCAAGAGGCTCTTTAGGTCCTCTTCACTTTCTGCCATCAGAGTACCTTATATTTCCATATATACCAGTTGCTTAGGCACCAGTGAGCCTTAATCCGCTCCTGTATGCTCCATATGTTTATCTAATTCCCTCTTGAAGCCATCCATGCTTGTAGCTGCCACCACCTCCTATGGCAGTGAATTCCATGTGTTAATCCCTCTTTGGGTGAAGAAGGACTTCCTTTTATCCATTCTAACCCGACCGCTCAGCAACTTCATGGAGTGCCCACGAGTTCTTGTATTGTGAGAAAGGGAGAAAAGGACCTCTTTCTCGACCTGCTCTATCCCATGCATAATCTTATAAACCTTGATCATGTCACCCCTCAGCCGTCGTTTCTCCAAGCTAAAGAGTCCCAAGCGCCTGAACCTTTCCTCATAGGGAAAGTTCTCCAACCCTTTTATCATTCTAGTAGCCCTAGAATGATAGAAGACGAAGAGGAAGAGTTGGTGTCAGACGCCTGAAGCAATCAGAATCAACAACTCGCTTCTTTAGAAGAAAGGTTTATTGATGCAGTATTGGCAGAACATCTCTACTTCAGGCTCTGTGTTAAGACTAAGGAAAAATGCGCGGAGCTGGGGGATATTCTAAGTTTGAAAGAGGCACCCTGCAGGTCAGTAGCTGATCAAGGTACCAGGATGAGCCTGCCAGAAGTAACGGGTCCCAGAGATGAGACGAGTCTTGAGGAATGTATGAGAGCTAGGCACCCAAGGTCAGGCGCATAAAACACACAGATAGCAAGGCAGCGTCATGCAAGCAGAAAACGAAAGTACGATGTCCTCCCCCAGCTTTATGGCAGCTAGCTGACAGTTTCCTCTACCCTAAGGAGTCTCATCAGAAAGGCTGCTAATCGCCTTCTCTTCCTCTCCCCACAGCTGGTACCCTGCAAGGCAGGTGGGGCTGAGAGAGTTCTGAGAGAACTGAGACTGGCCCAAGGTTACCCAGCAGGCTTCATGCGGAGGAGGAGGTGGGGAATCAAACCCAGTTCTCCAGATTAGAGTCTGATGGTCCTTAAGGACTACACCACACTGGCTCACAACCTGGTATCCAGAGAGCTATCATTTCTGTCCACGCCAGTTTCAATTAAGAAGGCTTGGGTTTTATATACCACTTTTCTTTACCCTAAGAAGTCTCAAAGCAGCTTACAATTGCCTTCCCTTCTTCTCCCCACACCCTGTGAGGTAGGCGGAGCTGAGAGAGTTCTGAGAGAACTGCTCTTGAGAGAACAGCTCTGAGAGAACTGTGACTGGCCTAAGGTCACCTGGCAGTTTGGTGTAGTGGTTAAGTGCATGGACTCTAATCTGGGAGAACCGGGTTTGATTCCCCACTCCTCCCACTTGCACCTGCTGGTGTGACCTTGGGTCAGTCACAAGCTCTGGCACAGCTGTTCTTGAAAAAAGAGCAGTGTCTGTCAGAGCTCTCTCATCCCCACATGCCTCACAGGGTGTCTGTTGTGGGGAGGGGAAGGGAAAGGAGTTTGTAAACTGCTCTGAGACTCCCTTGGGTATAAATCCAATCTCTTCTTCTTCTCTTCATGTGGAGGAGGAGGTGGGGAATCAAACTCGGCCTTCCAGACCAGAGCCTGCCACCCTCAGCCACGACACCATGCCGGCTCATGCCAAATGGGCGTGGCATCCCACAACTATTGTAGTCCCCCTGCATTTATTCTGCCAACGCCACGGCCAGCGACACTCTGAGCTGACCTTTGCTGGGGTCCTTCACGGGCAGGGCCATGTCGTTATGTATTGGGATTGAATCACCCCTGATTGAATCACCCTGGAGACTGGCTGAGCTTGGAACACAAGAACAATAGCCGGCCAGGACTCTGGAATAAACCAATCAAGTAGTAACATTTTGTAAATAGCCTATCACAGGGAGTGGGTGGGTGCGGGGTGGGGTGTTTTGAATGTGTATAAGCAGGGCTCTCACCCTGCTAGAGTTGTCTTAGAGTGAAGCTGAAATCAGTAATAAACTATGAGCTGATCACTATATGTGTCTTGAACCCAGGATATTTCTCATGTTATATTGGATTTGCCAAACATCAGGAGTGGGGGGAACGACGACCTTCCAATTGCAACTCAGAGCTATGACACTGGATAGAAACCGCCTCTGGTAACCTTCCCCTCTCTTTGTGTTTCCTCATTACAGTCGATTTGTATGAGCCTCTCTTTTGACGTCGACTGTCGAAGGGAGAGGCTGCTGCTGTCGGTGGCTGCGAGAAGGTAAAAGACTGGGATGGTCGAGACTGGGTAGCTTAGAGGCAGGTCATAAGAACATAAGAGAAGCCAATGCTGAATCAGGCCAATGGCCCATCTAGTCCAGCACTCTGTCACACAGCGGCCAAAAAGACCAGGGGCCATCAGGAGGTCCAGCAGTGGGGCCAGGACACTAGAAGCCCTCCCACTGCTGCCCCCTCCAGCACCAAGAATAGACTGCATCACCTGCCCCAGACTGAGAGTTCCCATCTATTCCCTGTGGCTAATAGCCACTGATGGACTTCTGCTCCATATATTTATCTAATTCCCTCTTGAAATGGTCCATGCTTGTAGCTGCCACCACCTCCTATGGCAGGCGGCAGCAGGGCTATTTCTGGGCAGGAACGCACAGGAACGGCGTTCCGGCTGGCTCCCCCATTGGCCACACCCAGCAGGAACTCATTAGCATAACAGGCCACACCCAACAGCAGAAAATCATTAGGACTGGCCACATTAGGGTGTGTGTGGCCTAACATGCCAAGGAGTTCCTGTTACCAAAAAAGCCCTGGGTTCTGACAACAAACAAGGTAAACAGACTAAGAAGCAAAAGGTGGGTGTGGCTGGATGACCACACTTCTGGTGACACAGGGCGTGGCCTAATATGCTAACGAGCTGTGCGGTCAGGGGTGTGGCCTAATATGCTAATGAGTTCCTGCTGTTGGGTGTGGCCTGTTATGCTAATGAGTTCCTGCTGGGCTTTTTCTACGACAAAAGCCCTGGGCGGCAGTATGGATAGAAGCCCTGCTGCCCTGGGATTTATATTAACAGCCCATGCCAGCCATCGGAGAGGCACCTGAAAGGCATCTATAGAAGTCCTGCGAGCCAGCCATGGGAAGAGAGGGAGCCGATCGTAGCCATTGTGAACTCTATGACAGCACACTAGGACTTATCATGGAATTGTAATCGGCTTTCATTCCTGTCCGGCGCCATCATGGGAGGAGTCAACTGGAGAGTTGAACCGAGGGCTGGGGCTGAACCAAGTGGCCACTTTTGTGTCCCAGTTCCTCCACGGCGCAGGGCTCTCTTTGTAGCAGGAGCTCCTTTGCATATTAGGCCACACACCCCTGATGTAGCCAATCCTCCAAGAGCTTACAGTAGCCCCTGTCAGAAGAGCTCTGTAAGCTCTTGGAGGATTGGCTGCATTAGGGGGTGTGTGGCCTGATATGCAAAGGAGTTCCTGCTACAAAGAGAGCCCTCCTCCATGCCCACAGCTCACTTGGCCCCTGTTTCCTGGAAGTTTCCCTGCTTTGTTTCCCCCACTTCCTTTCTTGGCCCGCCTTCATTCTGACCAAATGTTGGGTCTTTAAAACACAACCCCTCCCTCAATTCCTTGGCAAGGAAGGGGCAAGAATTGAAGGTCTCAGTTGGAGACGCAGGAAAGGAGAAGAGACCGTCGGGGTCCCATGTAACTAGTTCCGGGCTGGCTCAGGACTAGGGGAAGGGATGATAATGGTAGCTGTGCCGGCCCTTGATGTCTAAGGGGCTTCTTTTTCTTCCAGTCCCTTACGGATTAGGAGTCGTTGTACCGAAGGGGAAGAGTGTGACGCCGATGTGAGTATCTCGTGACTTCATATGACCTTCTTGGTGGCGCTGACCTTATGGAGTTCTGTTTACCCTGGGCCTTAAGGGGTTAAAGGATCCTGTTTCAGAATGTCAGAATTCACATTCAACATTTTAGGAAGGATGTTGTCCAGATCATGGGAGGTGGTGGTTCCACACTATTCTGCTATGGTCAGGCCTCACCTGGAGTCCTGTGTCCAGTTTTGGGCACCACATCTTAGGAAGGATGTTGACAAGCTCGAGCGTGTCCAGAAGAGGGCGACCAGGATGGTGAGAGGGTTGGAATCCAAGTCTTACGAGGAAAGACTGAAAGAGTTGGGTATGTTTAGCCTGGGAAAGAGAAGACTTAGAGGGGACATGATTGCAGTCTTTAGGTATTTGAAAGGCTGTCACGTAGAAGATGGAGCAGGTCTATTCTCTCTTTCTCCGGATTGCAAGACTAGATCTAATGGGTGGAAATGACGAGGGAGTCATTACTGGCTAAATATCAGGAGAAACCTCCTGACTGTAAGGATGGTTGAGCAGTGGAACAGTCTGCCTCAGGAGGTGGTGGATGCTCCTTCGCTGGACGTTTCCAAGCGGAGGCTGGATGACCATCTTACGGGTATGTTGTAGGGCTATCTTTCGGCTATGCTCCTGCAGAGTGCAGGGGGTTGGACTAGATGACCTGCAAGGTCCCTTCCAACTCTAACATTCTATGAGTCTTCCCTAGGAATTTAAGAAGTCAGTTCCTAGGCTGTTTGGACGCATATCTGTGTGGCAGATGTGTATCTCCCTCCCTCAGAATCCCCATGATTCCTCTCCAGCTACAGTTCCCAGTATTCTTTGGGAGAAGCCCTGAGACCTAATTGCCCCAAGAACAAACACATTTGTGTAGAGTATAGAGCCCTAGAATGGAAAAGGTATTGGGATATTTAGTATAGCAGAGTTTGCCCAGTCATAGAAGCGTGACTCTGAGTGCAGTAAATAAATCTCCCAAGAAGTATATCGCTAAAGGTAACAACTTACATTTATTCAACTAGATCCAGTTGAGATTCAGATTGCAGTTGAAAGGAGAGAAAGAGAAGTCTAACTTAAAGAGGACTTCCCTGATCACAAATGGCCAGCTTCTCTGGCATCACATGTGTGGGAATATAAGGGCATTGTCTCTACAAGAGAGACCTGCAGAGCCATGTGTCTCCGTGGAAGGCCATGTGAAGAGAGTGAAAGGACAGAGAGAGGGAGGGAGAGAGAGAGAGGGGGTGGGGGAGTGGTCAGAGGTCAGAGGTCAGAGGTCAGCTCCCAGGCTAAGACTAACGATTCATCAAATACTTTGCATTAGGACTATGCAAAGAGGCTGAGCAAGGATACAACGAAAAGGTGAAAACACGAAAAGGTGAAACACACACCTTACATTTGGTATTTATCCTAAACAATGCGTACCTAGGAGAGGCAAGTAATTCGTGGATGCAGGATAACCATGTTTTTGGCATTCTGCAAGCTATGTAAAACGGTGATATATAAAGGTGATAGGACTCTACTGTAATAGAACGGTGCAGGAGATGTTTCGAGGAAGAGAACGGGTTTGTGGACTTCACTGAGGGGTATGACGTGTGTTATCTGTTGCTGTATGCGTCGTCTTGTTCTCAGTGCAATTGCATATCTACTTATGTAATACCATTTTTGGCTTGTTTAACATGCCATGCCTTAATACCTATGCTTTGCTCAAGTTTATGCAACTCCAGTCCTATAACATTCCTCATTAGGTGCCTTGTCCTATTGACTACATTGACTTACATTGGCTGAGTTCAGACTGAGTTTGCCCCGAGAGAGGCGCGTTCCAGCAACGTTTCACAAGTGGATTAAAGGGGGCGTTCACACAGGCACATCTGTCTGGCGTTCCCCAGCCGTACTCTACCCATCTTGTAACGCTTCATTCCCAAGTTAAAAAGATACCGGTTAAAAGTGGTATCAAACCCTGGAAAGTGTGTCTATCCTGCACATATCCCACATCAACACAGTATGAATGCTAAAATCTGTGGGTTTTGCTTGTGTGCATGTGCGCATATGCTCTCATGGGCATATGCGCTCATGCGCATAAGTGCATATCTCCAGATTAGTGAAACAGAAAGCCGTGCCTTACAGTCGCGCCTTCGGGCCAATAGTGTGAATGCTCCCTCACGCCTCCTCCCGGTATGTTCCCGCATCAGTTGGCGCAATGTGACCGGGAAAACCTGGAACAGTTTGTTCTGGGGCCTTTTTTCCATGACTGGCTCCCGCTTCAAACTGCCAGACAGAAACTCAGCCATTGTGTTTGCGTCTCAGTGAGATTTGAGTCCAGTAGACCTTTAGAGACCAACAAGATTTTCGGGATATAAGCTTTGGAGAGTTCTTTCATTAAATATCCAACAAAGGGAAGTTTGACTCTTGAATGCTTAACCCCCCCCATCTTATTGGTCTCTGAAGCTATCAGAGAGAAAGCTGGAATATAAATAATGTAAATTCTCTCACTCGGTACTTACCCTAAACAATATTTAACTTGAATATGTTGTCGAAGGCTTTCACGGCCGGAGTTCATTAGCTGTTGTAGATTTCCCGGGTTGTCTGGCTGTGGTCTTGGCATTGTAGGATCTGACGTTTCGCCAGCAGCTGTGACTGGCATCCTCAGAGGTAAAACCCAGAAAGACGGAGTACTCTCTGTGTCAAGGCGAGAAGAAGGAAAATGGTAGGCAGGTAATTTGTATCTACTCAGGAAGGTGGGGTAGGGCTGAGTCATTATCATGTAGGAGTTCCCCAGGCTGTGAAACATGCTAATAGAGGAGCTTTCTTGAGGAGGTTCTTTTGTATATGGATTGGCTGTTTCCTGAGGAGGTTCTTTTGCATATGGAGTGTTTCCTGAGGAGGTTTCCTGTTTCCTGAGGAGGTTCTTTTGTATGTGGAATGGCTGTTGAAATTCTAATCTTATCTGTAGTGCTATTGTCATATGTAGAGGCTCTTGTGTTTTTTAGCTGTTGTAGATTTTCCAGGTTGTTTAGCCGTCGTAGATTTCCCAGGTTGTCTGGCCGTGGTCTTGGCATTGTAGGACCTGACGTTTCACCAGTTGCTGTGACTGGCGTCCTCAGAGGTATAACACAGAAAGATGGAGTACTCTCTGTGTCAAGATGAGAAGAAAAATTGTAGGCAAGTAATTTATATCTAGGCTAGAACTTGAAGTTGCAAAGGTTGAATATGTTGGGGAAATAGTCAAAAGTACTTAAAGACTCCGAGTTTGCAATGGATCTTTGCTTCACTGGAGAGGAGACATTTCTTTCTATGTAAAAAGCTTTATTTCTAAGGGAAGGGTTCACATGGAAAGCTACAAAACAAAAGAGATATCTAGAGCTACCTTTTAACGTCCTACAGCTACAAACACATGGTCACGCAACAATGGAGATTTGCCTTCTTCCTGACCCCTAGAAGGAAGTCACCGGATTGCATTAATCTATCAATGTTAGTAAAGACACTTAGATTTCCCGGGCTATCTTTGCATTGGCTCTGAGCCAGGTTTCCTTCTGGGCCAGGCTAAACAATAGCACACAAGGTAAACAACAGATTAACCCTGTAATGACTGGAATTGTCCAAGCTATAGTAGATGGCAAATGAAGGCCTAGTTCACTGATGAGGGTGGAATAGGCAGGGCTCTGCAGAGCGGGAGGGACCACAGACAATGCGTGAGAATGAGCAGTTGCCATTCTTACCTGTCTGAGGGACGGCACATTCAGAAGGCTGGGTTCAATTGAGCAAAGCTGTCATGGCGGAGCATAGTTGGACAAACAGCCGTGCAGGTACGTGGGTCCGAGGCCACTGTAGTTGATAACCAGAACCTTCACAGGAACCTGGTAACTGATCGGTAACCAACAGACTGACTGCTTAGACTGCGCGGCTCTGAGGCGCATCTGAGTTTCTCTTGATATATGAAAGATTTCCTTTTTTGCAGGAGAGTTCACTGACTGAAATATTTCGGAATCCGCTGACAGCATGGTGTGTGAGCCATATAAATGGTAAGTATGGTTAAGAACGTCAGAAGAGCCCTGCTGAATCAGACCAGTGGTCCATCTAGTCCAGCATCCTGTCTCACACAGCGGCCAACTCAGTTCCTCTGGAGGGCCAACAACAGGGCAGAGAAGCCAAGGCCTTCATAAAGAACATCAGAAGAGCCTTGCTGGATCAGAGCAGTAAGGGTCCATCTAGTCCAGCATCCTGCCTCACACAGGGGCCAGCCAGTTCCTCTGAAGTGCCCATCAACAGGGCAGAGAGGCCAAGGCCTTCATAAGAACCTAAGAAGAGCCCTGCTGGATCAGACCAGTGAGGGTCCATCTAGTCCAGCATCCCGTCTCACACAGTGGCCAACTAGTTCCTCTGGAGGGCCAACAACAGGGTAGAGAGGCTGAGGCCTTCATAAAGAACATCAGAAGAGCCTTGCTGGATCAGAGCAGTAAGGGTCCATCTAGTCCAGCCTCCCGTCTCACACAGGGGCCAGCCAGTTCCTCTGAAGGGCCATCAACAGGGCAGAGAGGCCGAGGCCTTCCCCTAATAAGGACATCAGAAGAGCCTGCTGGGTCAGACCAGGGAGGGTCCATCTCATCCAGCCTCCTGTCTCACACTGTGGCCAACCAGTTCCTCTGGAGGGCCAACAAACAGGGCAGTGAGGCCGAGGCCTTCCCTTGAGAAGAACATAAGAATAGCCTTGCTGGATCAGACAAATGGTCCATCTAGTCCAGCATCCTTCTCACACAGGGGCCAACCAGTTCCTCTGGAGGGCTAAGCAACAGGGCAGAGAGGCCGAGGCCTTCCTAGGAACCTGAGAAGAGCCCTGCTGGATCAGACCAGTGAGGGTCCATCTAGTCCAGCATCCTGTCTCACACAGGGGCCAACCAGTTCCTCTGGGGGCCAACAACAGGGCAGAGAGGCTGCGGTCTTCCCCTGATGCTGCTTCCTGTTTCTGGGATTCAGAGGGATTCTGGGATTCACGTCTACTCTGAATGTGAAGGTTCCCCTCAGTCACCATTCATAGGCACTGATAGACTTTATCCTCCATCGACCTATCAAATCCCATTTTAAAGCTGTTTATTCCTGAGGCCATCACTACCTCCTCTGGCAGCGAATTCCATATTTCCGTCTCTCTCTGTGCAAAGAATTATTTCCTTTTTTCCTCCCTAAATCTCCCGCCCAGTCGGCTTCACTGGATGCCTTCAAGTTCTAGTATTTGTGGAGAGGAAGTTCTCTTGGTCAACTATCTCCACCCCAGGCACAATTTGATAACCCTCTCTCACGTCCACCATTTGCTGCTCTGCTTCGTTCACGCATCTGGTGAGACCTCACATTAGTACCCCGTGGGCTCCTGAGCCAAAGCGGGTCCATTTTAAGGGAATTTAAGGAGAGGCAGGGTAAATTCCTGCACCTGTGATCACCAACCGCGTTTCAGGGCTGAGACGTGGTCTGCTCTGGAACGTTCCATGTGTGACTCCAGTCAGGGGCCAGGGACGTCTGCAGCTAGACGCGGGTGCCTCAGTTTCAGGGCCACTCACAGGAACCCCTACGTGAAGCTGGCTTACGCTGCGTCAGACCAGCCATCCATCAAGATCGGTATTGTCTACTCAGGCTGGCAGCCGCTCTCCAGGGTCTTTCACATCCCCTGCTGCCTGACCTTTTGCAGGGGGACTGAACCCGGAAACTTCCGCAGCTGAGCCACGGTCCATTCTAGCCATTTGCTTCTTGTTTCTACTGCTCTTTAGCGCCACCACCACTGCGGATGGTTGGGGGTTGGCACTGCAGCCACCAACTCAACAGGGGTCAGCTGAGACAGCCTCTTTGGTCCTGTAAACTGCTGGCGGTCAGCCTGAACTCCCTGCCTATTTTCTTCCTGGCTTCTCAGCTCAGCTCCAGGCAGTCAACTCTGATGTGCCCGGGCGGTCAGGGTTGGAGGCCGGAGGAGGCCTGGATAGGTGTGCTACAGAACAGGGGAGAAACACAGACATACTGGAGGGCTTGATGGGGGTGTGGCTGGGTAGACTCGCCATTCCTCCACTGGGGGGGAAGGGGTTTGTCCGCTTCAGGCCCCCCGATCCACTGGCCCGGATCCGGATGGCAGGGGGAACCCTGCCTCCAAAATGCCCGGATCACGCCAACGTGCCCTTTGCGATGACATTTCTTGGAGGTGACGTCATCGTGCCAGGCACGTTGACGGGAGGATGCTCTAGCTCTTCGCCAAAAAGCTCTATGGTGCCATAGAGTTATTGGCTGAATGCTAGAGCGCCCCCCTGGTGATGTGCCTAGTACGATGACGTCACGTCTGGAGTATCCCAGAAGGGTAGCTCCACCCTCCCCTTGCCAGCAGGAAGTAGGGACCTGGTAACCCTATGGCTGGGGGGGGGGGTTACCATCTGACCTAGAAACGGTGATACTTTGGAGCTTTGGGGCTAGATCCAGCGTCTGCTTCCAGACTCTCGGCTCCTTACATAAACATAAGAACGTAAGAACATAAGAGGAGCCAGTGTTGGATCAGGCCAGTGGCCCATTCAGTCCAACACTCTGTGTCACACAGTGGCCAAAAATACCAGGTGGGCCATTAGGAGGTCCAGCAGTGGGGCCAGGACACCAGCAGCCCTCCCATTGCTGCCCCCCCAAACACCAAGAGTACAGAGCATCACTTGCCCCAGATCGAGAGTTCCTACATAAGAACATAAGAGAAGCCAATGCTGGATCAGGCCAATGGCCCATCCAGTCCAACACTCTGTCACGCAGTGGCCAGAAATACCAGGTGCCATCAGGAGGTCCAGCAGTGGGGCCAGGACACTAGAAGCCCTCCCACTGTTGACTCCCCCCAAACACCAAGAGTACAGAGCATCACTTGTCCCAGACCGAGAGTTCCTACATAAGAACATAAGAGAAGCCAATGTTGGATCAGGCCAATGGCCCATCCAGTCCAACACTCTGAGTCACACAGTGGCCAGAAATACCAGGTGCCATCAGGAGGTCCAGCAGTGGGGCCAGGACACTAGAAGCTCTCCCATTGTTGACTTCCCCCAAACGCCAAGAATACAGAGCATCACTTGCCCCAGACCGAGAGTTCCTACATAAGAACATAAGAGAAGCCAATGTTGGATCATGCCAATGGCCCATCCAGTCCAACACTCTGAGTCACACAGTGGCCAGAAAGACCAGGGGCCATCAGGAGGTCCAGCAGTGGGGCTAGGACACTAGAAGCTCTCCCATTGTTGACTCCCCCTAAACGCCAAGAATACAGAGCATCACTTGCCCCAGACCGAGAGTTCCTACGTAAGAACATAAGAGAAGCCAATGTTGGATCAGGCCAGTGGCCCATCCAAGTCTAACACTCTGTGTCACACAGTGGCCAAAAACACCAGGTGCCATCAGGAGGTCCAGCAGTGGGGCCAGGAGGACACTAGAAGCCCCTCCCACTGTTGACCCCCCCAATCAGCAAGAATACAGAGCATCCCTTGCCCCAGACTGAGAGCTCCTCTCTATACCTTGTGGCTCATAGCCACTGATGGACCTCTGCTCCATGTGCTTATCTAATTCCCTCTTGAAGCCGTCCACGCTTGTAGCTGCCACCACCTCCTGTGGCAGTGAATCCCATGGCGAATTCCTTGGGAAGCCCCTCTGCTCAGGACCCTAACTTTGCCTCCTCCGCTGTGGCTATCCAGAATTCCCAGCTGGCCTTGTGCTATTTGGAGAGCACGGTAGCCCCCTGCCTGCCTCCATCTTCTCCTGTGTGGGTAATATGAGGTTATCCTGTGAGCGTCAGAGGAACGGCTGTGGCTCAGTGGTAGAGCATCTGTGTTGCCCGAAGAATGAAAGGTCACGTAGCATTGCCAGCCTCCAATATTACAACTGATCTCCAGACGACCCAGATCAATTCCCCTGGAGGAAATGGCTGCTTTGGAGGGCGGGGTCTAGGGCATTGTACCCTGATGAGGTCCCTCCCTTCCCCAAACCCCGCCCTCCGGAGGCTCCACCCCCAAAAATCTCCAGGTATTTCCCAACTCAGAGGTGTCAGACCTGTGGGTCAGGCAGTAGGTGATATGAAGGACCTTTCTCTGTGGAAGACCCTGGAGAACCTCTGCCAGTCAGGAGAGGCACGACTTACCTTGATGTCTGACCGCTTTGTGCGCATTCACAGCGTTCTCCTTTTCAGCAGGTGCTTTTCGTGCTGGTAACGGCCAAGGATTTTTAACGTTTCTTCCTCTTTCTCCAGCTAAAATAAGGAATGGACTTCGCATACCCTTCCTGAGGTACTATCCCTGTGACAGATGTGAGAAGCCCATCTATGTCTCGGTGAGAAGTTGCGTGTTTGTTCAACGTAGATCAACGGATTGGGTTCCCCCTTCGTCAGGGGACAGTCAGGGGTGGGGGAGCCAGTTTGGTGTAGTGATTAAGTGTGCGGACTCTAATCTGGGAGAACTGGGTTTGATTCCCTGCTCCTCCACTTGCACCTGCTGGTATGACCTTGGGTAAGCCGTAGTTCTGACAAGAGCTGTCCTTGAAAGGGCAGTTCTCTCAGAGCTCTCTCAGCCCCACCTGCCTCACAGGGTGTCTGTTGTGGAGAGGGGAAGGGAAAGGAGTTTGTAAGCCGCTCTGAGACTCCGAGTAAAGAGTGAAGTATAAACTCAATCTCCTCCTCCTCCTCTTCTTCTTTTCCTCCTCCTCCTCTCCTCCTCCTCTTATTCTTCTTTTTCTCCTCCTCCTCTTCTCCTCCTCCTGCTCCTCTTATTCTTCTTTTTCTCCTCCTCCTTTCCCTCCTTTCCCTCCTCTTATTCTTCTTTTTCTCCTCCTCCTTTCCTCCTCTTCTTCTCCTCCTTCTCTCCTCCTCCTCCTTCTGCTTCTCCTCTTCTTCTTTTTCTCCTTCTCCTACTCTTATTCTTTTTTTCTCCTCCTTTCCCTCCTCTTCTTCTCCTCCACCTCCTCTTCGCCTCCTCCTCTCCTCCTCCTCTTATTCTCCTCCTGCTCCTCCTGCTCCTCTTCTTCTTTTTCTTCTCCTCTTCCTCCTCCTCTTCTTCTTCTTTTTCTCCTCCTCCTTTTCCTCCTCCTCCTCTTTGCCTTTTCCTCCTCCCCCTCCCCGTGGCTCTGATCTCCTCAATGTCTTCAGCTGTCCCTCCATGTTCAACACTCCTCTCCTCCCACTTTTCCTCCTTCTTCTTCCCTTTGGGAGCACTCTGCAGGGTCCTTGCCCGGTTCCTGTTCTTTTCAGTCATGCAGGAACCTCTGGGTTAAGAATTCCATCTAGGTGGGATGCTGTTTGGATTTCCTGCCTCCGGTGCCAGCAGGGGTGGACAGGGATGATATAATGGCGGGAGCAAGGCCGTTGGGCTTGGACCCAGCCAGTGAATGGGCCTCAAATGCTGCAGGAGGGGGCACTGGGGACGCTGCCCCTGTTGACAGCACCACCCTTGGCTTCTGAATCAACCAGCCCAGGGAGTGCTGTGGCCATTCAGCCAGCTTCTAATCATTGCCATCCCTTCAGGACGGCAACCCAATTGGGACGTTTCCTGGTCAGTCTGTCCCTGGTGCCATGACACCTCAGGGAGGGAAGACCAATGGCTGTGAGTGGCAGGGGGTCATTGACATCTACAGAATCATAGAGTTGGAAGAGACCTCTGGGGTCATCTAGTCCAGCCCCCTGTACAGTGCAGGGAATTCACAAATACCTCCCCCTCCACACCCTCAGTGATGCCTGTTCCATGCCCAGAAGATGGCAAAAAACCTCCAGGATCTCCAGCCAAACTTGCCTGGATCATAAGAGAACGTAAGAACATAAGAAAAGCCAATGTTGGATCAGGCCAATGGCCCATCCAGTCCAACACTCCGTGTCATGCAGTGGCCAAAAGTACCAGGGTCCATCAGGAGGTCCAGCAGTGGGGCCAGGACACTAGAAGCCCTCCCACTGTTGACCCCCCCCCAAGCTCCAAGAATACAGAGCATCCCTTGCCCCAGAGTCCCTCTCTATACCTTGTGGCTAATAGCCACTGATGGACCCCTGCTCCATATGTTTATCTAGTTCCCTCTTATAAGAACATAAGAGAAGCTAGATGTTGGATCAGGCCAATAGCCCACCCTTAGTCCAACACTCTGTGTCACACAGTGGTCAAAAATACCAGGGGCCATCAGGAGGTCCCGCAGTGGGGCCAGGACACTAGAAGCCCTCCCACTGCTGCCCCCTCCAGCACCAAGAATAGAGTGCATCACCTGCCCCAGCCTGAGAGTCCCTATCTATACTTTGTGGCTCGTAGCCACTGATGGACCTCTGCTCCAGATGTTTATCCAATTCCCTCTTACAAGAGAAGCTGATGTTGGATCAGGCCAATGCCACCCCCAGTCCAAAACTCTGTGTCACACAGTGGTCAAAAATACCAGGTGCCATCAGGAGGTCCAGCAGTGGGGCCAGGACACTAGAAGCCCTACCACTGTTGCCCCCCAGGCACCAAGAATACAGAGCATCACTTGCCCCAGACCGAGAGTTCCCATCTATACCCTGTGGCTAATAGCCACTGATGGACTTCTGCTCCATACGTTTATCTAATTCACTCTTGAAGCCGTCCATGCTTGTAGTCACCACCACCTCCTGTGGCAGTGAATTCCATGTGTTAATCGCTGTTTGGGTGAAGAAGGACTTGCTTTAATCTGTTCTAACCTGACTGCTCAGCAATTTCATGGAGTGCCCATGAGAAAAACCGCTTCCTGACCCCCAGTCCTCCTGACCCTCTGTTCCCCTCCCTCAGCGCCGTGTGTATTGTCCCTGCACACTCAGCTACATCCCGAAGTAGTCTTCGAAGGAAAGAAAAGGCCGCTCTGCAGAAGTCACGGTTTGCTGTTCACACGGGAGAGGAACGGGAGTGCCGGAAGCTGTTCATCGCTCTCTGTTTCCTGTTTGGCACGATGCAGTCAGTCACGAAGCCGGTCGCCTTCACCGCTTGAAATACAACCAAAGCTTTTTCGCCTTTTGTCCAGAAGTAGTTTTCGTGTGCTCGTAGTGGATTTTACATAGGGACGGAGAAGAAAAAATTTACATTAAATAATATTTTTTTTCTGAATTTCCGGGTCTGGAATAATGGGAGATTCTCTGGTCTGTGGTTTTCTTGGTCACGTTCTCATTGCTACCTGAGACATTCGCACATGATCAGGACCAAATAAATGTTTCCGGGATACAAGGAGAAGTGTCTGTGGCTCAGTTGTAGAGCCTCTGCTTTGCATGCGGAAGGTTCCAGGTTCGATCCTTGGCATCTCCTGTTAAAAGGATCAGGTAGGAGGTGATGGGGAAGACCTCCGCCTGAGACCCTGGAGAGCTGTAAGGAGGGGCCGTGGCTCAGTGGAAGAGCATCAGCTTGGCCTGCAGAAGGTCCCAGGTTCAGTCCCCGGCATCTCCAGTTAAAAAGGACCAGGCAGTTGGTGAGGTGAAAGACCTCCGCCTGAGACCCTGGAGAGCTGTAAAGAGGGGCCGTGGCTCAGTGGAAGAGCATCAGCTTGGCCTGCAGAAGGTCCCAGGTTCAATCCCTGGCATCTCCAGTTAAAAAGGACCAGGCAGGAGGTGATGTGAAAGACCTCCGCCTGAGACCCTGGAGAGCTGTAAAGAGGGGGCGTGGCTCAGTAGAAGCGCCTCTGCTTGGCATGCAGAAGGTCCCAGGTTCAGTCCCTGGCATCTCCAGTTAAAAAGGACCAGGCAGGAGGTGATGTGAAAGACCTCCGCCTGAGACCCTGGAGAGCTGTAAAGAGGGGCCGTGGCTCAGTGGCAGAGCCTCTGCTTGGCATGCAGAAGGTCCCAGGTTCAGTCCCTGGCATCTCCAGTTAAAAAGGACCAGGCAGGAGGTGATGTGAAAGACCTCCGCCTGAGACCCTGGAGAGCTGTAAAGAGGGGCCGTGGCTCAGTGGAAGAGCATCAGCTTGGCCTGCAGAAGGTCCCAGGTTCAATCCCCGGCATCTCCAGTTAAAAAGGACCAGGCAGGAGGTGATGTGAAAGACCTCACCCTGAGACCCTGGAGAGCTGTAAAGAGGGGCCGTGGCTCAGTGGAAGAGCCTCTGCTTGGCATGCAGAAGGTCCCTGGTTCAGTCCCCGGCATCTCCAGTTAAAAAGGACCAGGCAGTAGGTGATGGGAAAGTCCTCTGCCTGAGACCCCGGAGAGCCGCTGCCTGTCTGAGTAGACAGAACTGACCTTGATGGACCAGTGGCCTGATTCAGCTACATACGTTCATATGTTCAATTTAAGAACACACCCTTGCTGGATCTGACCCAAGCTCTATCTAGTGGTTTACAGCAAGGGCAAGCAGGTGGTTTCTAGGGCCTTACTGGCTGGACCGAAAAGAGACTGAGCTCCCTGGTGCACCTTCAGCACCTGCTCTTCAAAGGTCTACTGCCATAAGAACATAAGAGAAGCCAATGCTGGATCAGGCCAATGGCCCATCCAGTCCAACACTCTGTGTCAGACAGTGGTCAAGACCCAGGTGCCATCAAGAGGTCCACCAGCAGGGTCAGAACTCCAGAAGCCCTCGCTCGGTGGTCCCCAAGCAACCAAGAAGACAGAGCATCACTGCCCCAGAGAGAGTGTTCCGTCTATACCTTGTGACTAGAGCCACCGTGGACCTCTGCTCCATATATCGACATAAGAGAAGCCAGTGTTGGCTCAGGCCAATGGCCCATCCAGTCCAACACTCTGTGTCAGACAGTGCCCAAGACCCAGGTGCCATCAAGAGGTCCATCAGCAGGGTCAGAACTCCAGAAGGCCTCCCACGGTTCCTCCCCAAACACCAAGAAGTCAAAGCATCACTGCCAGAGACAGAGTGTCCTCTCTATCCCTAATAGCCGCTGGTGGACTTCTGCTCCATATGTTTATCCAACCCCTCTTGCAGCTGTCTATGCTTGTAGCCGCCACCACTTCCTGCAGCAGTGAATTCCATGTGTTGATTAGACTGACCGGCTTGTAATTTCCTGAATCACCTCTGGAACCTTTTTTTAAAAGATAGAGGTTATATTACCTACCTTCCCGTCCTCGGGAATGGAGGCAGATTTTAGTGAAACGTTGCATATTTTTTTTGTCAGGAGATCCACAAGTTCACATTCAAGTCCTTTTAGAACTCTTAGATTCCAGTGATTATCATAATAAAGTCTGAGCATCCAGGGGCACCTTGAAGACCAACAAAGTTTCATTCAAGGCATCTGGGGAAGTGTGCGTGCACACAAAAGCTTATACCTTGAATGAAACTTTGTGGGTCTTAAAGGTGCCCGTGGACTCAAGCTTCAGACCAGCATGGCTACCACCCTGCATCACAGAATCATAGAATCCGAGAGCTGGAAGGGGTCCTAGAGGCCATCCACTCCAACCCCCTGCTCAATGCAGGATCAGCATAGAGCATGCCTGACAGGTGTTTGTCCAGCCGCTGCTTAAAGACTGTCAGGGAGGGGGAGCTCACCACCTCCCCAGGCAGCTGACTCCACAGTCCCACAACTCTTACTGTCAAAAAGTTTTTCCTGATATCCAGCCGGTCCCTTCCCACTCTTAATGTAAACCCATGATTGCGAGTTCTCTCCTCTGGTGCCAACAGGAACAGCTCCCTGCCCACCTCTGAGTGACAGCCCTGGAAATACTTCAAGAGAGCACATCGTATCCCCCCCCCAACATCCTCTTCTCCAGACTGAACATTCCCCAGAAGTCCCTCAGCCTTTCCTCATTGGACTTCTTGGTCTCCAGGCCCCGATCATCCTCGTTGCTCTCCTCTGCGCCCGCTTCTGTTCTGTCCACATCCCTTTTGAAGTGAGGCCTCCAGAACTGTACACAATAGTCCAGGTGTGGCCTGACCAACGCAGAGTACAGCAGGACTATGACATCTTGTGATTTGGATCTTATTCCTCTGTTGATACACCCCAAGATTGCATTAGCCTTCTTTGTCGCCGCATCACACTGGCTGCTCATATCTAACTTATGGTCCACCTGTACCCCAAGATCTCGTTCACACACACACTGCTACCCAGAAGTGTATCCCCCATCCAGTATGCGTGTTCCTCATTTTTTTCCCATTGTCATTGGGACTGTATTCCACCTTGTCATTTGAAACACTTGGATTTTTTTTTAATTGGGAGGAAACAAGCCAATACAAACAGGACTTCTCATGCCACAGTTTACAGCCACTTGTGAGAGCTCTCTGCTGGGGACTTTTGAACTCTCCCCAGTTCGAATCACGTCTTTCTCACCGGTCGTAATCATGCAGCTGGTTTTTCTGATGATCAGACTGACAGTCCAACTCCACAACAACAAAAAAGGGGGAGGTAAAAACCCAACATCAGAACTGAATCAGGTACCACAAAGGGTGAACAGAAACCAGGGCTCTTTTTGGGCCGGAACGCACAGGAACGGAGTTCCGGCTGGCTCCCGAGTTGGCCACGCCCAGCAGGAACTCATTAGCATAACAGGCCACACCCAACAGCAGAAACTCGTTAGGATTGGCTCCATGAGGGATGTGTGGCCTAACATGCAAAGGAGTTCCTGCTCCAAAAAAATCCCTGGGGTTTTCACAACAAACAAGGTAAACAGAATAAGAAGCAAGAGGTGGGTGTGGCTGGATGACCACACTCCTGTTAACATAGGGGTGTGGCCTAATATGCTAATGAGTTTCTGCTGTTGGGTGTGGACTATTATGCTAATGAGTTCCTGCTGGGCTTCTGCTACCAAAAAAAGCCCTGGCAGAAACAATATACAAATGAATGATGCAAAATAAATCCATTTATGATACAGCGCACTTGAAATATGAATTAAAAAACACAGGCCTTGAATTTAGTTTCTACAGTGAAACCACCGGACTAAGTAGCCCTCGATGTACACTAAGGAGTACAAATAAATATCTCAAAGTCGATGACATGCAAATAAGACCTGAACCACAGCAAACAAGACTGAACATGTTCTGGCCCAATGGGACTGCTTCAGTGGCCACTAATACGTAGATACACGTCAAGAACAATTGTTGATATAATAAGCCAAAATAGGTTCGATTGAGTCACAAACTTCCAAAGGAGGAGAGCCCACCATCTCCGGAGGAAGCCTGTTCCACCCAGGAACCCCTCTAACTGTCGAGAAGTTCTTCCTAATGTGAAAAGTTTCACTCGGGTTGGCAGCACGTTCCATATTTCAAAATACTTTTAAATACATCCTTTTCTAATATCCCCTCCATCCCCGCCTCTTGGCTTCCAGCAATGCTCCCACCCCCCATTATTTATTAATTCAATTTTCATTTACAATAAAACGTCTCAGTTTTTCAGTTCTTCGTTTCTAACATATTCATTTTCTCCGTCTCACTCTTAGGTGACAATTTGGCTACTATTCAGCCAATAATTCCTATATTCTATTCTCAACGGTTGCCAAAGCGAAGTAAATTATTTTTTACACCCCAGTTCGTTTCAACATAGTCTTTAAAATCCTTCCATTCTGCAAAAAATTCTTCATCTTCTTTATCATTAAGTTTCTTTGTCAGTTTATCCGTTTCTGCCATAAAAAGCATCTGCTTTATCCAGTCCCATTTTTCCAGCACTTTTTCTTGCTTCCAGAATTGAGCATAGAAATTCAACATTTTGAGCTACTAAGAACATAAGAGAAGCCAAGGTTGAATCAGGCCAATGGCCCATCCAGTCCAACGCTCTGTGTCACACAGCGGCCAAAATATACCAGGTGCCATCAGGAGGTCCAGCAGTGGGGCCGGGACACTAGAAGCCCTTCCACTGCTGCCCCCTCCAGCACCAAGAATGGCATTAAAGTTGTGAGCGAGCGATTTGGCCGCTGACTAAATGAGTTTGCTCTGGAGCCCTCCTTCCTGAGCTGAGACGGAAATGTGTGAGCTGGAGGCTAAAAAATTGTGAGCTGGCTCACGCCAACTCAGCTTAGAGGGAACACTGGTTGCCAGGTCCCACAAAGTCCCCAGCAAGAGACTTTGGGGGGTGTTACTGGAGGGGGTGGGGAGTCCCCAGTGTGATGATGTCACTCAGAAGTGACGTCATCATGTTAGGGGGCGGAAGCTCCCGTCTCTCCCCAACAGCATCTAAGGGTCTTTTAAAACTCTGCTGGGGAGAGGTGGAGGGGAGGCCGGCTGGTTCCTCTTGGGGGCATGGCTTCCCCCCACCTGCCAGTTGGCTGGTGGGTGGGAAGGAGCCCCTCCAAATCGGGCAGCCCCCATCAAAGCGGGGGGTCCGGCAAGCTCAGGTTTCACCCAGGTGGGCAGCAGTGAAGCTGGGACTTCTGTTGTTCTGTCTGTCGTCGATGTTGGAAAAATAGCCAAAAAAACTTAAGGTATTCAGAGTTTGCAATGGATCTTTGCTTCACTGGAGAGGAGGCATTTCTTTCTGTGTAAAAACCTTTATTTCGAAGGGAAGGGCTCACAGGAAAAGCTACAAAATAAAAAGTCTAAGGCTACATCTCTACAGCTACAGAAACAGACCGGCCACACGGTCTCACAACAACAACTGTAATGGAGATTCTTCTTCTTCCTGACCCCTAGAAGGAAATCGCCTGAATGTATTAACCAATGATGGTGAGTAAACAGACTTAGATTTCACGGGCTTTGTTTTCATTGGCTCCGAGCCAGGTTTCCCTTCCAGGTCAGTCTAAACAACAGCACACAAGGTAAAGCAAATCAAACCTATAATGACTGAAGTAGACCTTGCAACACACACATATTTCCAACAGTTTGAAGGTGATGCTCTCCTCTGACTTCCACTTGGCACGCTTCACCAGACTCAGTTAAGCGGCAGTTCCCTGCCGACTGCTCGTCCCTTTGATGGCGTGTTAGAAAAAAGACGACTGGGCTCAGTTTTCCAACACGGCACTGAAAGCCTGACTGCAGCTTTGATGTCGGAGAGATTATGTTCAAAGCTGCCCAAATACACAGCCGCTCAGCTGGCGTTGTGCATGACGGGCGGGGGCAAGAAGGAAAGAGGCGGCCTAGTTTGTTTGGGCTGTTAATTGGTGGGGGCTGCAGAGTGGGAGAAGAGAGGCAGAAAATCAGAGGTCTGGAAGGACCAAGGAGTGTTCAGGGCTGAGACCTGGGTTTTAGGAAAAGAAACAGGGGTGCCTTTTGTTCCATTTTTGCTGCTGTTGCTGCTGCTCTGGGATAGGTCTGCCTCTGCCAACCTCCAGGTGAGGTCTGGAGATCTCCTGGAATTACAACTGATCCCCACCCAACTGTTCCCCTGGAGAAGATGGCCACTTTGGAGGCTGGAAAGCGCTTGGGGCTCTTTAGCTTGGAGAAACGATGGCAGAGGGGTGACACGATCGAGGTTTATAAGGTTATGCATGGGATAGAGCAGGTAGAGAAAGTGGTACTTTTCTCCCTTTCTCACAATACAAGAACTTGTGGGCACTCCATGAAATTGCTAAGTGGGTTAGAACGGAAAAAAGGAAGTCCTTCTTCACCCAAAGAGGGATTCACACATGGAATTCACTGCCACAGGAGGTGGTGGTGGCTACAAGCATGGACAGCTTCCAAGAGGGAGTTGGATAAACATCTGGAGCAGAGGTCCATCAGTGGCTCTTAGCCACAAGGTATAGGTAGGAACTCTCAGTTTGGGGCAAGGGATGGTCTGTATTCTTGGTCCTTGGGGGGGTCAACAGTGGGAGGGCTTCTGGTGTCCTGGCCCCGCTGGTGGACCTCCTGATGGCACCTGGACTAGATGACCCTGGAGGTCCCTTCCAACTCTATGAATCTATGGTCTCAGAATCTAAGCAGGGTCAGCCCCGGTTGATATTTGGATGGGTGACCACCAATGAAGTCTTGGGTTGCTCTGCAGAGGCAGGTAATGGGAAAGCACCTCTGTTTGTCTCTTGCCTAGAAAACCTTACAACCTTACAAGCAACTGTATGGTACTTTCCTCTGCTACCATGTCAGAAAGCTCTGCTCCTCGGCTGGCCCTCGATAGCTACATAGTTGGCACCACTAGAGGGCACTGTTGCCTAAGACAAGCTCATTTCTAAAGTTGGATGCAATCCTGGTGATTATCTTTCTATCTGTCTATCTATCTGTCTGTCTGTCGGTCTGTCATATGGCAGAGTTAGACATAGGAAGCATATCATAATATAAAATACGGGAACAAGTTGATACAATGGTTATGCAGACTGCTAGGGCACCTCCCCTAAATACTAATAGAAATTGCACCCAAATTAACCTTGCAAAAGCGAGTTTTGCTAATGCACTGGTTTAAAATCCTACTGTTTCCCCTTTAATAACGCTTCTTAGATTCTAATGAAGGCCTCAGCTGCTATGCCCTGTTGTTGGCCCTCCAGAGGAGCTGGTTGGCCACCGTGTGAGGCAGGATACTGGACTAGATGGACCCTCGTTGGTCTGATCCAGCAGGGCTCTTCTTAGGTTCTAATGCAAGCCTCAGTCGCTATGCCCTGCCCTTCACTACCCGAAGGAGTCTCAGAGCAGCCCACAATCTCCTTTCCCTTCCCCTCCCCACAACAGATCCCCTGTGAGGTAGGTGGGGCCGAGACAGCTCTTTGGAGATCTGCCACTGAGAGGACAGCTCTGAGAGAACTTGTGACTGACCCAAGGTCACACCGGCTACTGCATATGGAGGAGTGGGGAGTCAACCCTGGTTCTCCCAGATTAGAATCTGCACTCCGAATCACGACACCAAACTGGCTGTCAGACCAGCAGTGGATCTCCAGGGTCTCAGGCTGAGGTCTTCCCCATCACCTGCTGCTTGGTCCTTTTAACTGGAGATGCTGGGGATTGAACTTGGGAACTTCTGCATGCCAAGCTGATGCTCTACCATTTAGCCACGGCCCCTCTTTACAACTCTCCAGGGCCTCAGACTGAGGTCTTTCCCATCACCTACTTTTAACTGGAGATGCCAGGGATTGAACCTGGGACCTTCTGCATGCCAAGCAGAGGCTCTTCCACTGAACCACAGCTCCTCTTTACAGCTCTCCAGGGCCTTAGGAGGAGGTCTTTCCCATCACCTCCTGCCTGGTCCTTTTTAACTGGAGATGCCGGGGATTGAACCTGGGGCCTTCTGCATGCCAAGCAGATGCTCTGCCACTGAGCCACGGCCCCTGTTTACAGCTCTCCAGGGTCTCAGGCTGAGGTCTTTCCCATCACCTACTGCCTGGTCCTTTTTAATTGGAGATGCCGGGGCTTGAACCTGGGACCTTCTGCACGCCAAGCAGATGCTCTTCCACTGAGCCACAGCCCCTCTTTACAGCTCTCCAGGGTCTCAGACGGAGGTCTTCCCCATCACCTGCTGCCTGGTCCTTTTAACTGGAGATGCCGGGGATTGAACTTGGGGCTTGCCGAGCAGGTGCTCTGCCACTGAGCTACAGCCCCTCCCCTGTGCAGGGGAAGGCAATGGCAAACCACTTCTGAAGGGCTCCTGCCTTTGGGGGTCGCCGTAAATTAGCTGTGACTTGATCGCAAAAAACAAATCATAACAGGCGAATAAAAAGCAGTGATACCAGGAGCCTGGCAATGCCCAGATACTGGCAATGTCTTTGAGATCATAGAATCGTTGAGTGGGAAGGGGCCATACAGACCATCGAGTCCAACCCCCTGCCCAATGCAGGACCAGCCTAAAGCGTCTCGGACAAATTTTCGTCCAGCCTCTTCTTGAAAGCTGCCAGTGAAGGGGAGCTCATCATCACCCTAGGCAGCTGATTCCACCTTTGGACCACTCTGACCGTGAAGAAGTGTTTCCTAATATCCAGCCGATACCTTTCTGCATGTCATTGAAACCCGTTGCTTCGGGTCCTCTTCTCTGCTGCCAACTGGAACAGCTCCCTGCCCTCCTCCAAATGACAGCCTTTCAGATATTGAAAGAGAGCAATCCTGTCCCCCCTCAGTCTCCTCTTCTCCAAACTAAACATTCCCAAGACCCTCAGTCTTTCCTCGTAGGGTTCAGTCTCCAGACCCCTGATCATCCTCGTCGCTCTCTTCTGCACCCTCTCGATTTTGCCCACACCCTTTTTGAAGTGAAGATCAGCCCCGTCCCCTCCAATCTTGGGCCAGTCTGGTGTAGTGGTTAAGTGCGCGTACTCTAATCTGGGAGAACCCGGTTTGATTCCCCCACTCCTCCACTTGCACCTGCTGGACAACCTTGGGCAAGCCATAGTTCTGACAAGAGCTGTCCTTGAAAGAGCAGTCTTTGAAAGAACTCCCTCAGCCCCGCCTACCTCCCAGGGTGTCTGTTGTGGGGAGGGGAAGGGAAAGGAGTTTGTATGCTGCTCTGAGACTCCGAATGAAGGGTGGGGTATAAATCTAATCTCCTCCTCCTCTTCTTCGTCTCATCACCTCATCACAGGAGGTGGTCGTTCTGCTCTGTTTTGCTATGGTCAGGCCTCACCTGGAGTCCTGTGTCCAGTTTTGGGCACCACACTTTAGGAAGAATGTTGAGAAGCTCGAGCGTGTCCAGAAGAGGGCAACCAGGATGGTGAGAGGGTTGGAATCCAAATCTTACAAGGAATGGCTGGAAGAGTTGGGTATGTTTAGACTGGGAAAAAGAAGACTTAGAGGGGACACGATTGCAGTCTTCAAATATCTGAAGGGCTGTCACGTAGAAGATGGAGCAGATCTATTCTCTCTTGCTCCAGATTGCAAGACAAGATCTAATGGGTGGAAATTACAAGGGAATCGATATACCAGTTAATTATCAGGAGAAACTTCCTGATTGTAAGAGTGGTTGAGTCGTGGAACAGTCTGCCTCGGGAGGTGGAGGATGCTCCTTCCCTGGACGTTTTCAAACGGAGACTGGATGACCATCTTTCGGGTATGTTGTAGGTATGTAGGGCTGTCTTTCAGCTACGCTCCTGCAGAGTGCAGGGGGTTGGACTAGATGACCTGCAAGGTCCCTTCCAACTCTTCTTGGAATCTGTGATTCTGTGATTCTTCTTCTTCTTCTTCTTCTTCTTCTTCTTCTTCTTCTTCTTCTTCTTCTTCTTCTTCTTCTTCTTCTTCTTCTTCTTCTTCTTCTTCTTCTTCTTCTTCTTCTTCTTCTTCTTCTTCTTCTTCTTCTTCTTCTTCTTTAGTTCCTGTAGAGACAATCCCTCTTGCTGGCTGTCAGTCAGCACGGAAACCCTATAAAAAAAGCTGTCAGATTGGAAAGCTGGAGGAGGGAGGGGAGAAAAAGGAGACGTGGAGAACAGGCCTGGCAGGTTTTTCTAACAGATCAAAGCCGGAGGCAAACAAAGAGCAAACTCAGCAACTAGAGGAGCAGTGAACATAAATCACCAGGCGGAGTGGAGAGAAAGCCGGTGTGTGAATAACTTGAAAGGACAGCAAGAGAGAGAGGGAGGGAGGGAGGGGGAAGGAAGGCTCGAAGGGCAAAGGTTTTTCCTGCCGGCATCTTGCGTTTGCAACCTTTGGGGCCCACTTGCTTCCACCAGGGTGGTGGCCAGCCTCCAGGCGGGTCAAGTAACGCATAAATCTAACACTGCAAGAAACTTTTGTAAATTAAATGCATTCTTTAGTTGCTGTAGATTTCCTGGGTTGTGTGGCCGTGGTCTTGGCATTGTTGGACCTGACGTTTCGCCTGCGGCTGTGACTGGCATCCTCAGAGGTGTAACACAGAAAGACGGAGGACTCTCTCTGTGTCAAGGGGAGAAGAGAAACGGTAGGCAGGGAATTTATATCTACTCAGGAAGGTGGGCTAGGGCTGAGTCATTATCTCATGGACCCACCTTCCTGAGTAGATATAAACTACTTGCCTACCGTTTTTCTGCTCAGAGGGAAAAAAAGAAATTGGGACCGTGGTGTATGTAAACCAAAAAGCAAAAGCACAAAATCACCGTGTCATAAGAAAATAAGAGAGAAGCCAGTGTCGGATCAGGCCAGCAGTGGGGCCAGGACACCAGAAGCCCTCCCACTATTGCCCCCTCCCCAAGCACCAAGAATACAGAACATCACTTGCCCCAGACTGAGAGTTCCTATCTACACCTTGTGGCTCATAGCCACTGATGGACCTCTGCTCCGTATGCTTATCTGATTCCCTCTCAAAGCCATCCATGCTTGTAGCTGCCACCACCTCCCATGGCAGTGAATTCCATGTATTAATCACTTGTTGGGTGAAGGAGGACTTCCTTTGATCCGTTCTAACCCGACCGCTGAGCAATTCCATGGAGTGCCCACGAGTTCTTGTATTGTGAGAAAGGGAGAAAAGTACCTCTTTCTCTACCTGCTCCGTCCCATGTATAATCTTATAAACCTCGATCGTGTCACCCCTCATCCGTCATTTCTCCAAGCTAAAGAGTCAGCGACACAACATCCAAATCAGTATAATAAATGGTGTATTCAAAATTATTAATAAATATATGAGATATGTCACAAAGTGTCAAGTTCTTTTTGTTAATACAAAATTTTATAGGAAGTAAAAAATAACAGCTCAGAAATATCAAAACCATGCTGGGAAAATCATCACAGAAATAATATCATTCAATTTTGGAACTTTGGAACTACAAGATCAGTCCAACAAGTGGAAGTCAAGATTAGTCAGACCAAAAAAACAGATACAAAATTGTATATGACTTAACAGCTATTCTGGTAAACACCGGCTCTTCCTCAGAAGTAGCAGGCTTAAGGTTTCATTCCATCATCCATTTGGTCTTAAGCCATCAAAGAAGAAAAAGAAGAAGAAGAAGAAGAGATTTGATTTATACCCTGCCCTTCACTACCCAAAGGAGTCTCAGAGCGGCTCACAAACTCCTCTCCCTTCCCCTCCCCACAACAGACACCCTGTGAGGTAGGCGGGGCTGAGAGAGCTCTTTCGAGGACTGCCCTTGAGAGAACAGCTCTGAAAAGAACTGTGGCTTGCCCAAGGTCATTCAGCAGGTGCAAGTGGAGGAGTGGGGAATCAAACCTGGTTCTCCCAGATTGGAGTCCGTGCACTTAACCACTACACCAAACTGAAACACTTAAACTATACTGCAAATTCTTCTGCAGCATAACATGCTTTCTAGCAAAAATCTTTGTAACCTGAGACACAGGTGGTGAGCTCCCCCTCCCTGGCAGTCTTTAAGCAGTGGCTGGACAATCACCTTGTTGTTCTGCATCGATTCTCTTCCCTTCAGCACCCAGTTTGCTTTCTGGTTGCTGTTTCCCTGGGTTTTCTGAGACAGCTTTTCTGCCGATTTCCCCCTTGTTTCGCTTCCAGTCCAAAGGTAATTCAAAAGATTCCCTTGGATTTGCCCCCCTGCCCTTTTGCTGCCCCTCAAAGGTCACTCCCCCATCCACATCAAGGTCATTCTGCCCACCTTGCACCTTCCGCCATCCTCCCCCTTCATCTCCATCCCCCCTAGTTTTTAATGTTTTTTACAAGCGGCATGAGTCTAGTGATATGAGATTATTGTAGTCTCAGATTGCTGATTTCTTTTAAAAAAAACAATGGGAGGGAAGTTTAAAAGGAGCTGAGAAAGGTTTAGTTCCCTGCTGGTATTGACTTGAAAGGGGGATCAGAGAGGAGGCAAATGGCAGCATCCCCAGTGCAAAAAAAGAAAAAAGAAAAAAGGATTTCAGTGTGACATGCAAACAAAATAAAGGGGTTTTTTTTGTCAGTGTGGAATGAAATTGACGTGAAATGTAAAGAGAGACAGACACTGAGATGGGAAGCCTAAACCCTTGGAAACATTTCACCCTTTAATGCTTTTGTGAACAAAATTGGGGGGCAATTTTGGCAGTCTCTGGAACCCTAACATTAAAATGGTGGCTGAGTCACACAGTCCTTCTGCAAACCACCGAACTTAAGAATTGCTTGGGATCCATCTGTTTGGAGGAAAGAGTGCAATCAGCACAGGAGAGGCTTTGAAAAACTGCCATGATCACGACCAGTGTGCACAATCACATTAGAGAAACACAAAGAGAAAACCAGGCAAATTTGCAAGGAAGGGGAGGAAATTAGTGTTAGTATGCAACTGCACTAGAGCATCGGCAAAAGCCCCCCCCCCCAGTTTTTTCAATTTAGTGGCATAAGACTAAAAAAGCTCTCCAGAGATTCTGTCAGAGGACTCCTCCCCCATACAAATTGCAGCCCTGTGGAGCTGTAGCCAATTTTGCACAGATGCGTGCACACTTGCACACAAACACGCATTGCCAACAATCACAGCTTGTAATGCCAGTGTCAGCGGGTTCTACTGTGCATTCTGTACACTCAACATGCTCCCCCATATTATGCGATCGTGTGAGTCTTTCGCATTTTTCACAGCGGCCGATAATACAACAGAGAATCCCCTAGTTCTTGGCAATATGGAAAATGGGGCTTTGCGGCTGCTTGTCAATTAAAAAAAAAAAAAAAATCAAGTCTGGTCAGTTTCAACATCGGGTTTTTCCCTTTTGCCTGTGTTTCTTTCTTTTCCCTTTTATTCAAGCAACAAATGCTAAAACACATGTGCAAAACTGGAACCATGAGGATTTAAATGGATGGCGCTTGCTGGACACTACTGCGCAGGTGTGATGAGGCAATTGCACAAATTTGGGGGGAAACAACCTTTGAACCCCCCCCCCAACATAACAAGTGATGTTTCACCCCAATTTAGAAAAGTGCATTTTTAAAAATTGTAGTCGCGGAATAAATATACCAGGAGAAAAAGAATGGTGCGTAAGGCGGGCACAGAATCTGAAGTCAAGATTAATGGCTTGCCACTCTGAACATCTGCAGTGAGATGGCATGTATAATAGGCCCATATGTAATGGTTGGAGGAGTCTTGTTTTCACTGAGAGCCAGCTTGGTGTAGTGGTTAAGTGCGCGGACTCTTATCTGGGAGAACCGGGTTTGATTCCCCACTCCTCCACTTGCACCTGCTGATGTGACCTTGGGTCAGTCACAAGCTCTGGCACAGCTGTTCTCTCAAGGACAGTTTCTGTCAGAAGTTCTCTCAGCCCCACCTACCTCACAGGGTGTCTTGTTGTGGGGAGGAGAAGGGAAAGGAGTTTGTAAGCCACTCTGAGACGCCTTTGGGAAGTGAAGGGTGGGGTATAAATCCAAACTCTTCTTCTTTTCTTCTTCTATCTGAGGAAGTGTGCATGCACACAACAGCTTATACCCTGAATAAAACTTGGTTTGTCCTAAAGGTGCCCCACTGGACTCAAGCTTTGTTCTGTTGCTTCAGACCAACATGGGGGACCCACCTGAAACAAGGAGTGTTATCCTCTGGTCCTGATCCCAGAGCTGCTATTTAGAGGAATCTCAAGAACTGGTAGATGCAATCATTACTCTCTGCCAGACCCTTGAGTTAATCCACTCTCAGTCCAACAGCCTTTTATAAAAGCTTTATTAGGAACAGAGACTTGGATGTGCACAAGAGAGATCTCTTGTTCAGACTAAAGAACAGATCAAGGGTTAGGTTATTGTATAGGCAATAGGTCAGTATCCCACAATGCAATGGTCATGCAGGGGGCATTCACTCTCTTCTCCTCTTTCACTCCCCCCCTTCATACTACCCAGCACTAGAAAAGTTTATTAATCCAGCAACCGATGTTTCTTCAAGGAGGAAAGGCTTCTGCTGGCCACACATCTTGGGGTCCGTTCTCATGGGAAAGTTGTTGCAAGCAAAGCTAACCTACCCCTTCACACATACACACAGACGTTTTAGCATTCACACCTGCTCCTCCCATCCCCTGGAATTTTATGGCAGGGAGGGCTAGAAAGGGATGGGACCGAATGAGGTCGTGATAGCTTGGAAGGGAAAGGGAACTACAAAGGAAATAAACGAAATCATGGTGACATGACAATCAACGGAGCCCGATTCTGACACTCTCCAAAGTCTTCTGTAGTTTTGCCTTTTAGTAGAAGAAGAAGAAGAAGAAGAAGAAGAGAAGAGATTAGATTTATACCCCACCCTTCACTACCCAAAGGAGTCTCAGAGTGGCTGACAAACTCCTTTCCCCTTCCCCTCCCCACAACAGACACCCTGTGAGGTAGAAGAAGAAGAAGAGAGATTGGATTTATACCCCACCCTTCACTACCCAAAGGAGTCTCAGAGCGGCTTACAAACTCCTTTCCCTTCCCCTCCCCACAACAGACACCCTGTGAGGTAGAAGAAGAAGAAGAGATTGGATTTATACCCCGCCCTTCACTACCCAAGGGAGTCTCAGAGCGGCTTACAAACTCCTTTCCCTTCCCCTCCCCACAACAGACACCCTGGGAGGTAGGTGGGCCTGAGAGAGCTCTGACAGAAACGACTCATTTTTCAAGAACAGCTGTGCCAGAATTATGACTTGCCCAAGGTCATCCAGCAGCTGCAAGTGGAGGAGTGGGCAATCAAACCCGAGTTCTCCCAGACTAGAGTCCACGCACTTAAACCACTACACCAAACTGGCCTTTTAATCATTGGCCCTTCATCACAGGGTTGATGTATGTCACCCATTGTTCTGTTTTAACCCTTCTTGGAAGCGTTGCTGTCTAGAAAATTATCTCTGTCGTATTTCTGCTCATTCCTTCCTTCTTTCTGACGCGGGGCATTTTAATCCTGCCCTTGCCGGCTTTCATTTTTTTCCTGTTATGAGTTCTATGGCCGAAGGAACGAGGTCTTCTGGGACAGTCAGTTTGTTCTCTGATGCGTTGGCTGGCCTTTCTTCCTTTGTCCCATCCATTCATGTGGCAACCGTGTTCTGTGGTGCATCGGCCGCATCATCGGACAGACACACAAAGGAACGTCCTATCAGTGGTTCCCGCAGGTTGAGCCTGGTTCCCTCTTTGTTAATGTTCCCTGGCAGCGACTTTTCAACAAACTGCCTACACACCTTGAGGTATTTCTCTCTCTCTTTCTCTCGTGGTCTTCAGTCCTGCTACAAACATTCAGACTGGCTGAGTCAAAGCCTGGATGAAGTTCATTTATTCTGAATGCCTTCTGCCTTTCTCTCCTGAACCAATGATGATATCGAAGCAACAGGATGAAGTCGGAGTCCAGGGCCACCTTTAAGACCGACCGAGTTTTATTCTGGGTGTAGACTTCCACGTGCATGCACACGGATTCAGATATCAAAGTAGGTAAGTGATGGAGCTGGTTGGATTAAATATATCTATTTTTAAATCTATTTATTTTTAGAATATTTATCTCCTGCCTTTTGTACTTAAGCAGCTGCGGTGGCTCAAGTGGTTAGGACACTGAACTGCAGGCTGTGGAAGGTCAGTAGTTCAGCAGTCGAGACCCGAGAGTGCCGCATGACGGAGTGAGCTCCCGTCTCTAGTTCCAGCTCCTGCCAACCTAGCAGTTCAAAAGCAAGAAATTGCAAGTAGATCAATAGGTACCACTTCGGTGGGAAGGTAACAGCGTGCCGTGCACCTTGGTGTTTAGTCATGCCGGCCACATGACCACGGAAACGTCTTCGGACAGCGCTGGCTCTTCGGCTTTGAAACGGAGATGAGCACCGCAACCCTAGAGTCGGATTCGACTGGCTTTTGAGCAAGGGAACCTTTACCTTTACTTTGTACTTAAACTCAGGGTGGTTGACTGCTGTTAGACACCTTTTTAGCAGATATGGCCAGCATGGTGGAAATTCACTCCTCCGCCGATCCCTGCTCTACGCCCAGAGAAAGGCAAATCTGGCCTGGGGAAAATTGCTTCTGAATCCTGGCCCAAAGTGGTGATTAGCATTTCCCTGGGCATGTAAGAAAGGGCCGCAAGAACTAAGCACAGAGGCAACCCTTCCTGCCCTCCCTCTCATGAGTTGCCTAAGTTCACAGAATCCGCATTGCTGACAGATGGGGCCATCCAGCCTCTGCTTGAAAACCTCCACAGAAGGAGAGCCCACCACCTCCCGAGGAAGCCTGTTCCACTGAGGAACTGCTCTAACTGGTGCTGGAGGGGACAGCAGTGGGAGGGCTTCTAGTGTCCTGGCCCCACTGCTGGACATCCTGATGGCACCTGGTATATTTTGGCCGCTGTGTGACAGAGTGTTGGACTAGATGGGCCATTGGCCTGATTCAACATTGGCTTCTCTTATGTTCTCTTATGTTCTCTTATGTTCTCTTATGTTCTTAACGGTCAGGAAGTTCTTCCTGATGTTTAGCCAAAAACTCTTCTGATTTAATTTCAATCTGTTGGTTCTGGTCTGACGTTCTGGGGCAACAGAAAACAATTCTGCTCCGTCCTCTACAGGACAGCCCTTCAAATACTTGGAGTGCTTGGGGCTCTTTAGCTTGGAGGGACAACAGCTGTGGGGTGACATGATCGAGGTTTACAAGATTATGGATGGGATAGAGCAAGTAGAGAAAGAGGTACTTTTCTCCCTTTCTCACAATACGAGAACTCGTCGGCACTCAATGAAATTGCTGAGGGGTCGGGTTAGAATGGATAAAAGGAAGTCCTTCTTCACCCAGAGAGTGATTCACACATGGAATTCACTGCCACAGGAGGTGGTGGCAGTTATCAAGAGGGAATTAGATAAACAGTTTCAAGAGGGAATTAGATAAACATATGGAGCAGAAGTCCATCAGTGGCTCTTAGCCACAAGGTATAGATAGGGAGTCTGGGGCAAGTGATGCCTCTGTATCCTTGGTGCTTGGGGTGGGGGCAACAGTGGGAGGGCTTCTGGTGTCCTGGCCCCACTGCTGGACCTCCTGATGGCCGCTGGCATTTTTAGCCACCGTGTGACACAGAGCGTTGGACTGGATGGGCCATTGGCCTGATCCAGCATTGGCTTCTCTTATGTTCTTATAAGAGGGAACTGGATGAACATATGGAGCAGAGGTCCAAGGTATAGATAGGGACTCTCGGTCTGGGGCAAGTGATGCTCTATATTCTTGGTGCTTGAGGGGGTCAACAGTGGGAGGGCTTCTAGTCCTGGCCCCACTGGTGGACCTCCTGATGGTCCTGGTCTTTTTGGCCACTGTGTGACACAGAGTGTTGGACTGGATGGGCCGTTGGCCTGATCCAACATGGGCTTCTCTTATGGTCTTATGTTCTTAGATGGCTATCATATCACTTCTCAGAGTTGTGGTGAATGTTCTGTAGGAATGCCTCATTCTTGAACAGGATCCTAAACATCCGGCTGCCTTCTGCTGGGTCAGACCCTCAGCCTCTCAAAGTCAGGATTGTCCGTTTTGGCCAGCAGCTCTGCAGGGTCTCAGGCTGGGCGTCTTTCATGACACCAGCAACCAGATCGGTTTAACTGGAGATGCCGGTGATTGAACCTGGGACCTTCTGTGTGCAAGGCAGATGCTCTATCGCTGAACCACAGCTTCCCTCTTGATTCTCGGTAGGTAAGGCTCTTCTTCCTTGAGGGTCTAGGAGCATTCAGTTTGAAATTACCAGGAGCAGGGCTTTTTTTTGTAGAAAAACCCCAGCAGGAGCTCATTAGCATAAGAGGCCACACCCAACAGCAGAAACTCATTAGCATATTAGGCCACACCCCCGTCCTACCAGAAGTGTGGTCATCCAGCCACACCCACGTTTTGCTTCTTATTCCGTCTACCTTGTTTGTTGTCGAAACCCAGGGCTTTCTTTTGGAGCAGGAACTCCTTTGCATGTTAGGCCACACACCCTTAACGTAGCCAATCCTAATGAGTTTCTGCTGTTGGGTGCGGCCTATTATGCTAATGAGTCCCTGCTGGGCATGGCCAGCTCGGGAGCCAGCCGGAACTCCATTCCTGTGCGTTCCGGCCCAAAAATAGCCCTGACCATGAGAATTTATTGAATTGCTCAGGGGAAAGGAGCAGGTAGAGAGACAGCAGTTTAAAACAGAGTTTCTAGGTAAATACTCAACTGGCACCATCCTTGTTCATATTTACGGCTCCCATCAAAGAAGACAGGCTTGAGAAGATCCTTGGGTGGTGCGAAGAGGAATGCTCCCTCTACGCTGTGGAGTCTCGTGAGCAAGAACTCTATTTTGTGAGTCGCCTGCATTAAAGTTGTGAGCCAGCAATTTGGCCGCTGCAGAAATTATTCTGCTCTGGAGCCGTCCCTTCCTGAGCTAAGACAAGAATCTGTGAGCCAGAGGCTAAAAAGCTGGCTCACACTAACTCCGCTTAGAGGGAACACTGTTTGAGAGCAGACACATTTTCTGTCCTTTCTGTAGCGCTTTTGAACACAGGAGGGAGAGAAGAGCAGGGTTTGATCCATCAAATGGTGTGTGTGTGTTTGTGGGGAAATGGATGCAACTGCTCCAGGCCTGAACGCATGAAACTGCCCTATACCAAACCAGCCCCATGGTCCATCAAGTCGGCCCTGGCTAGTATTTGGATGGGTGACCTCCAAGGAATACCAGGAGCATGACACAGAGGCAGGCCATGGCAAAACCACATCTGAAAATCTCTTGCCTTAAAAAACAAGTCCCGTCGTCGCGGGATTGTATGTTTATGTATTGCCTTAATGTGCTGCTTTCCACAAATTATGCAAATTTTGTAAGTATAAACAGCTTCCCCTCCCTTGAGAATAACTGGAAGAGTAATTTTTAAACACAAGTAAAATATTTACAGTGTAACAGTCCTTGAATTTTTTTTTTTGCCTACAAACTAAAAAAACAACAAGTCTAGCTTGCCACCTAGTGGTGCATAACGCTAAAAGAGCGAGAACTTCTGGATGCCAGACAACCTTAGGATCTCCTGGCTATACCACACACACACTGCCATACGATGATCAATTAATTAATTAGGATTGCCCGTTCAGACTAGCAGCTGCTCTCCAGGGTCTCAGGTGGAGGTCTTTCCCTTCACCTGCTATCTGAGCCTTTTAACTAGAGATTCCAGGGATAGAACCTGGGCCCTTCTGCATGCCAAGCAGATGCTCTATCACTGAGTCAGAGTCACAGCCCCCCCCACCTTAAAAAAAGGCCGAAGAATCAGGTGAAAGTTGTCCTGAGCAGTTTGGGATGGTGGGCAAAGCCCAGGTGTGCTCAAACACCTGCCAGTTAGGTTTACTTCCTGTTTGCCAGCCACAATCAGGCAGACAATTGGTGGGCTGTTCACAGCCTGTTCGTGAGTATCCTCAGGAACAGGCTACTTGCAGCTGTCAGAAGCTGACCCCCAGCTAATGACAGATCAGCTGGGAAGATATCCCTGATCGGCTTACAGTCTGATTGCGTTAGAACCAAGTTTGACTTCAGTGGCACCTCTAAGACCAACGAAGAAGAAGAAGAAGAAGAAGAAGAAGAAGGAGGAGGAGGAGAGGAGGAGGAGGAGATTGGATTCATACCCCGCCCTTCACTTGGCGTCTCAGAGTAGCTTACAAGCTCCTTCCCCTTCCCCTCCCCACAACAGACACCCTGTGAGGAAGGTGGGGCTGAGAGAGCTCTGACAGAAATGGCTCTTTTTCAAGCACAGCTCTTGTCAGAACTGTGGCTTGCCCAAGGTCATCCAGCCAGGTGCAAGTGGAGGAGTGGGGAATCAAACCCGGTCCTCCCAGATTAGAGTTTGCACACTTAACCACTACACCAAACTGGCACCAAAGTTTTATTCAAGGTATAAGCTTTTGTGAGAACATAAGAACATAAGAGAAGCCAATGTTGAATCAGGCCAATGGCCCATCTAGTCCAACACTCTGTCACACAGTGGCCAGAATATACCAGGTGCCATCAGGAGGTCCAGCAGTGGGGCCAGGACACTAGAAGCCCTCCCACTGCTGCCCCCTCCAGCACCAAGAATAGAGTGCATCACCTGCCCCAGACTGAGAGTTCCCATCTGTACCCTGTGGCTGATAGCCACTGATGGACCTCTGCTCCACATGTTTATCTAATTTCCCCTTGAAACTGTCCATGCTTGTAGCTGCCACCACCTCCTGTGGCAGTGAATTCCATGTGTCCATCACTCTTTGGGTGAAGAAGTATTTCCTTTTATCTGTTCTAACCCGACTGCTCAGCAATTTCATGGAGTGCCCACGAGTTCTTGTATTGTGAGAAAGGGAGAAAAGGACTTCTTTCTCAACCTGCTCAATCCCATTCATAATCTTATGAACCTCGATCACGTCACCCCTCAGCCGTCGTTTCTCCAAGCTGAAGAGCCCCAAGCGTTTTAACCTTTCTTCATAGGGAAGGTGTTCCAACCCTTTTATCATCCTAGTTGCCCTTCTCTGCACTTTTTCCATGAGCATGCACATGGTCTGATTGTAGGAACCCTAATCACACTCCTTTACTGAGCTGGCACATGCCAGGCTTATTTTTCTTTGAGCCACCGATGGAGGGCTTGAACTAAAGGTACTTTTTCTTGCAGGAGTGGGAGCGGGAAGATGAGGACGATTCTGGGACTTCTCTCCTTGTGTGGGCTGCTGAGCCACTCACACGGAATACAACCCGGGGCTCAATGTGTCATTGGCTCACAGGCATTACGCGATGGTAAGGAACCCTAAGGGACTCATCATTGATGGAGTAACTGATTGCTTTTTCTTTTTTAGATAAACAATAAAGCCAACTTGGCTCTTGAGGTTGCTCACAGTAAGATAAGCATGTGCCCTTTTGGGCACCAACAGCTCACTCTAATTCAGTACTCCCTTTAAGCCAGTTTGGTGTAGTGGTTAAGTGCACGGACTCTAATCTGGGAGAACCGGGTTTGATTCCCCACTTGCACCTGCTGGATGACCTTGGGCAAGCCATAGTTCTGTCAGAGCTGTCCTTGAAAGGGCAGTTCTGGAAAGAGCTCTCTCAGCCCCGCCCACCTCACAGGGTGTCTGTTGTGGGGGGGGGGAAGGGAAAGGAGTTTGTAAGCTGCTCTGAGACTCCAAGTGAAGAGTGGGGTATAAACCCAATCTCCTCCTCCTCCTGCTCCTCCTGCTCCTCCTCCTCCTCTTCTTCTTCTTCTTCGTGGAGTCTTGTGAGCAAAAATTCTCCTTGGTGAGCGACTGGCCTTAAAGTTGTGAGTGAGCGATTTGGCTCCTGCATAAATTAGTTTGCTCGGGAGCCGTCCTTCCTGAGCGAAGACAAAAATGTGTCAGCCGGAGGCTAAAAAACTGTGAGCTAGCTCACACTAACTCAGCTTAGAGGGAACGCTGCCCTAATTCTAGAGCCACGGACAGAAACTGCAGCTAGTGCAGAATGCTGCAGTTAGACTATTGGTCGGGGCCAGCTAGTGGGAGCAGGTGACCCTTGTTGGAGTGAGCGACTCAGCGTGCCCAGACATTGGGGAAGGGGGCGCTACATCACCCGAAGGCTGAATGGGTGTTATCTCCTTGAATGAGTTGCCTCCCTTTGTCTTAACCTGGGAGCTGACCCCTGAGCCCTCCTCTCTCTCACTCGCTTTGTCCTCCCCCTCTCTGCACATGGCCTTCCATGGAGACACAGGTCTCTGCAGGTCTCTCCTGTAGATACCGTGTCCTCATACTCATACAAGCTGGCCATTCGTGACAGGGCAAAGTCCTCTTTAGATTAAGCTTCTTTCTCTATCTAATTCAAGAGGGAATTAGATAAGCATATGGAGCAGAAGTCCATCAGTGGCTATTAGCCACAGGGTATAGATGGGAACTCTCAGTCTGGGGCAGGTGATGCACTCTATTCTTGGTACTGGGGGGGCAGCAGTGGGAGGGCTTCGGTGCCCTGGCCCCACTGCTGGACCTCCTGATGGCTCCTGGTATATTTTGGCCGCTGTGTGACAGAGTGTTGGACTAGATGGGCCATTGGCCTGATTCAACATTGGCTTCTCTTATGTTCTTATGTTCTCTGCTTTTTACCGCAACCTGAACTGGAACTAGTTGCATAAATGTAAGTTTCAGGGATCCTTCCCTAGAAAAAGAGGTGCAGGAGCTCATTTGCATAACTCGTTTGCATATGCCACATCCCCGACCAAGGGCAGGCATGTTTAAGATGAGTTATGCAAAGGAGGTTAAATCCCCCCCTTCCCTGAGTCTCTCAGCAAAAGCAAAAGCAGGATTTATACCCCACCCTTCACTCGGAGTCTCACAGCGGCTTACCATCGCCTTTCTCTTCCCCTCCCCACAACAGACACCCTGTGAGGTAGGTGGGGCTGAGAGAGCTCTTTCAAGGACTGCCCCTGAGAGAAGAGCTCTGAGAGAACTTGTGACTGACCCAAGGTCACATCAGCTGGCTGCATGTGGAGAAGTAGGGAATCAAACCCTGACCCTGGAGAGAGGAGACTGGATTTATACCCCACCTTTCACTCAGAGTCTCAGAGCAGCTTACAATCCCTTTTCCCTTCCCCTCCCCACAACAGGCACCCTGTGAGGCTGGCGGGGCTGAGAGAGCTCTGACAGAAATGGCTCTTTTTCAAGAACAGCTCTTGTCAGAACTATGGCTTGCCCAAGGTCATCCAGCAGGTGCAAGTGGAGGAGTGGGGAATCAAACCTGGTTCTCGGAGATTAGAGTCCGCACACTGAATCGCTACACCAAACTGGCAGCCAAAGACAGTTTTATTTAGGACTGCATTTCATTAAAGCAGCCCTAAATTGTGATTTTTTAAACATTGGTCTTATGTATTTTTATCTACTCTATGTATTTTATTTACATTATAAGCTTCCTTGAGCTCTGTAAAGAAGAAAGGCAGCTATTTTAAATATATATATATATATATATATATATATATATATATATATATATATATATATATAAACATGCTCCGGATGAGGGATATCAGAAATTAAGCGTTATAAAGGTAAAGGTAAAGGTTCCCTTGCTCGAAAGCCAGTCGAATCCGACTCTAGGGTTGCGGTGCTCATCTCCGTTTCAAAGCCGAAGAGCCAGCGCTGCCCGAAGACGTTTCTGTGGTCATGTGGCCGGCATGACTAAACACCAAGGCGCACGGAACGCTGTCACCTTCCCACCGAAGTGGTACCTATTTATCTACTTGCAATTTCTTGCTTTCGAACTGCTAGGTTGGCAGGAGCTGGAACTAGAGACGGGAGCTCACTCCGTCCTGCGGCACTCTCGGGTCTCGAACTGCTGAACTACTGACCTTCCACGGCCTGCAGTTCCACGTCTTAACCACTCGAGCCACCGCAGTTCCTTATTAAGCATTATACAAAGGCAGAAATTCCCTGGGTGGAGATATCTGTGTGTTCGTCTCTGACTGAAAAGAAGGCAGAAGTTTATATATTCCAAGTGAAAACCTTGTATCCCAGCCAAAGATCACTCATGGTTTACCTTTTAAGATTTTTGTTTAAAACCAAGCTAATCGTTCTTGGAGATGCTGGGGACTGAATCTGGGACCTTCTGCATGCAAAGTAGATACTGTACCACGGAGCCATGGTACCATGGATATTAGGAAACACTGCTTCGTGGTCAGAGTGGTTCAGAGGTGGAATCAGCTGCCTAGGGAGGTGGTGAGCTCCCCTTCACTGACAGCTTCCAAGAATCATAGAATATTAGAGTTGGAAGGGACCTTGAAGGTCATCTAGTCCATCCCCCGGCACTCTGCAGGAGCGTAGCCGCAAGACAGCCCTACAGCATCCCCGAAAGGTGGTCGTCCAGCCTCCGCTTGAAAACGTCCAGCGAAGGAGCATCCACCACCTCCCGAGGCAGACTGTCCCACGGCTCAACCACTCTTAGAGTTAGGAAGTTTCTCCTGTTATTGAGCCGGAATCGACTCCCTTGTAATTTCCACCCATTAGAATCTTGTCTTGCAATCTGGAGCAAGAGAGAATAGATCTGCTCCATCTTCTACGTGACACCCCTTCAAATACTTGAAGACTGCCACCATGTCCCCTCTAAGCCTTCTCTTTCCCAGGCTAAACAGACTCAACTCTTTCAGCCTTTCCTCATAAGAAGGGACTGGATGAATATTTGTCACAGATGCTTTAGGCTGGTCCCGCATTGGGCAGGGGTTTTATTAGATGGTCTGTATGGCCCCTTCCAGCTCTATGATTCTAGGATTCTATAGCCATAGCTCCTCCCAATTTGGGTCCCAGGCTTGGGATATTTCTGTGGGTGGAAGGATTTTTTTTAACCTCCTCCCTCCCTCTGTATTCCAAAAAGAAGAAGAAGAAGAAGAGGAAGAGGTTAGGTTTATATCCCGCTCATTCACTACCTGAAGGATTCTCAGAGCAGCTCACAAACTCCTTTCCTTTCCCTTCCCCTCCCCTCAACAGACACCCTGTGAGGTCGGTGGGGCTGAGAGAGCTCTGACAGAAATGGCTCTTTCTCAAGGACAGCTCTGACGAACATGGCTTGCCCAAGGTCATCCAGCAGCTGCAATCAAACCTGGTTCTCCGAGATTAGAGTCCACACACTTAACCACTACACCAAAAGCCCCCCTTTCCTGCTCCCAGTGGTCTCCTGTTCCCCAGGAGCAGGTGTTCTGTCCTCACAAACACATTTACTGAGTCCAAGACCAAATGTAAATAATAATAATAAATAAGCAGTGACTGATGGATGGGAGGCAAAGTCCACTCCCTTTTGCTCAGCCTGTTCCTCTGGCTTGGTCTTCTGGTGGGTCTCTGTGTTTCAGCTTTTTCACGGATCATGCTCCGCGGCAGTCTCCTGCGCGGCTACCTGAAGGACGTCGTACTCCCAGATATCAAGTCTGAAGAGCCAGCCAGCCCCGAAAGCGGCTTCACCGGGCAAGTAGAAAACAATTTAAAACTGCTAAGTGAATGGGAATCATTGGGCTTTGGGGGTGGAGTGGCCAGGTCCAGGTTAGGAAATACCTGGCAATTTTGGGCGTGGAGCCTGAGGAGAGAAGGGATTGGATTTATACCCCGCCCTTCATTACCCGAAGGAGTCTCAGAGCGGCTCACAAACTCCTTTCCCTTCCCCTCCCCACAACAGACACCCTGTGAGGTAGAAGAAGAAGAAGAGATTGGATTTATACCCCACCCTTCACTACCCGAAGGAGTCTCAGAGCGGCTTACAAACTCCCTTTCCCTTCCCCTCCCCACAACAGACACCCTGTGAGGTAGAAAGAAGAAGAAGAAGAAGAAGAGATTGGATTTATACCCCGCCCTTCACTACCCAAAGGAGTCTCAGAGCGGCTGACAAACTCCTTTCCCTTCCCCTCCCCACAACAGACACCCTGTGAGGTAGAAGAAGAGGAAGAAGAGATTGGATTTATACCCCGCCCTTCACTACCCAAAGGAGTCTCAGAGCGGCTGACAAACTCCCTTTCCCTTCCCCTCCCCACAACAGACACCCTGTGAGGTAGAAGAAGAAGAAGAAGAAGAAGAAGAGATTGGATTTATACCCCGCCCTTCACTACCCAAGGAAGTCTCAGAGTGGCTGACAAACTCCTTTCCCTTCCCCTCCCCACAACAGACACCCTGTGAGGTAGAAGAAGAAGAAGAGATTGGATTTATACCGCCCTTCACTACCCGAAGGAGTCTCAGAGCAGCTTACAAACTCCTTTCCCTTCCCCTCCCCACAACAGACACCCTGTGAGGTAGAAGAAGAAGAAGAAGAAGAAGAAGAGATTGGATTTATACCCCGCCCTTCACTACCCAAGGAAGTCTCAGAGTGGCTGACAAACTCCTTTCCCTTCCCTCCCCACAACAGACACCCTGTGAGGTAGAAGAAGAGGAAGAAGAGATTGGATTTATATCCCGCCCTTCACTACCCAAAGGAGTCTCAGAGCGGCTTACAAACTCCTTTCCCTTCCCCTCCCCACAACAGACATCCTGTGAGGTAGAAGAAGGAGAAGAGATTGGATTTATACCCCGCCCTTCACTACCCGAAGGAGTCTCAGAGCGGCTTACAAACTCCCTTTCCTTCCCCTCCCCACAGCAGACACCCTGTGAGGTAGAAGAAGAAGAAGAAGAAGAAGAAGAGATTGGATTTATACCCCGCCCTTCACTACCCAAGGAAGTCTCAGAGTGGCTGACAAACTCCTTTCCCTTCCCCTCCCCACAACAGACACCCTGTGAGGTAGAAGAAGAGGAAGAAGAGATTGGATTTATATCCCGCCCTTCACTACCCGAAGGAGTCTCAGAGCGGCTGACAAACTCCTTTCCCTTCCCCTCCCCACAACAGACACCCTGTGAGGTAGAAGAAGAAGAAGAAGAAGAGATTGGATTTATACCCCGCCCTTCACTACCCGAAGGAGTCTCAGAGCGGCTTACAAACTCCCTTTCCCTTCCCCTCCCCACAGCAGACACCCTGTGAGGTAGAAGAAGAAGAAGAAGAAGAAGAAGAGATTGGATTTATACCCCGCCCTTCACTACCCAAGGAAGTCTCAGAGTGGCTGACAAACTCCTTTCCCTTCCCCTCCCCACAACAGACACCCTGTGAGGTAGAAGAAGAGGAAGAAGAGATTGGATTTATATCCCGCCCTTCACTACCCAAAGGAGTCTCAGAGCGGCTGACAAACTCCTTTCCCTTCCACTCCCCACAACAGACACCCTGTGAGGTAGAAGAAGAAGAAGAAGAAGAAGAAGAAGAAGAGATTGGATTTATACCCCGCCCTTCACTACCCAAGGAAGTCTCAGAGTGGCTGACAAACTCCTTTCCCTTCCCCTCCCCACAACAGACACCCTGTGAGGTAGAAGAAGAGGAAGAAGAGATTGGATTTATACCCCGCCCTTCACTACCCGAAGGAGTCTCAGAGCGGCTTACAAACTCCCTTTCCCTTCCCCTCCCCACAACAGACACCCTGTGAGGTAGAAGAAGAAGAAGAAGAAGAAGAGATTGGATTTATACCCCGCCCTTCACTTCCCAAGGAAGTCTCAGAGTGGCTGACAAACTCCTTTCCCTTCCCCTCCCCACAACAGACACCCTGTGAGGTAGAAGAAGAGGAAGAAGAGATTGGATTTACACCCCGCCCTTCACTACCCAAAGGAGTCTCAGAGCGGCTGACAAACTCCTTTCCTTTCCCTCCCCACAACAGACACCCTGTGAGGTTGAAGAAGAAGAAGAAGAAGAGATTGGATTTATACCCCGCCCTTCACTACCCGAAGGAGTCTCAGAGTGGCTGACAAACTCCTTCCCCTTCCCCTCCCCACAACAGACACCCTGTGAGGTAGAAGAAGAAGAGGAAGAGATTGGGTTTATACCCCGCCCTTCACTACCCACGGGAGTCTCAGAGCAGCTCACAAACTCCTTTCCCTTCCCCTCCCCACAACAGACACCCTGTGAGGTAGAAGAAGAGAAAGAAGAGATTGGATTTATACCCTGCCCTTCACTATCCAAGGGAGTCTCAGAGCAGCTCACAAACTCCTTTCCCTTCCCCTCCCCACAACAGACACCCTGTGAGGTTGAAGAAGAGAAAGAAGAGATTGGATTTATACCCCGCCCTTCACTACCCAAAGGAGTCTCAGAGCGGCTGACAAACTCCTTCCCCTCCCCCTCCCCACAACAGACACCCTGTGAGGTAGAAGAAGAAGAGGAAGAGATTGGGTTTATACCCCGCCCTTCACTACCCAAGGGAGTCTCAGAGCAGCTCACAAACTCCTTTCCCTTCCCCTCCCCACAACAGACACCCTGTGAGGTAGAAGAAGAAGAGATTGGATTTATACCCTGCCCTTCACTACCCAAGGGAGTCTCAGAGCAGCTCACAAACTCCTTTCCCTTCCCCTCCCCACAACAGACACCCTGTGAGGTAGAAGAAGAGAAAGAAGAGATTGGATTTATACCCCGCCCTTCACTACCCAAAGGAGTCTCAGAGTGGCTTGCAAACTCCTTTCCCTTCCCCTCCCCACAGCAGACACCCTGTGAGGTTGGCAGGGCTGAGAGAGCTCTGACATAAACGGCTCTTTTTCATGAACACCTGTGCCAGAACTACGGCTTGCCCAAGGTCATCCAGCAGGTGCAAGTGGAGAAGTGGGAATCAAACCCGGTTCTCCCAGATTAGAGTCCGCGCACTTAACCACGACACCAAACTGGGGAAGGTGGGGTTTGGGGAGGGACTTCAATTGGGTATAGTGCCGTCGAGTGCACCTTCCAAAGTGGGCTGTTTTCTTTAGGGGAAGTGGTCTCTTGTCACCTGGAGATCCCTTGTAATCCCAGGAAATCTGTGGCCATCATCTGGAAGGAGCCACAGGCATTATCTGGAATCAAACTGGAGGCTTTATACAACTATATAGTACATTGCAAGTTTTGAAAGCTGGCAAGGACTGCTTAAAGATGCCGCAGTCATTATTTAGAAGCCCACGGGTCTGGCACAATTACATTATACCGCAAGCTGTGAAATCTGGCAAGGGCTACTTAAAGGAGTTGCATGCATTATTTGGAATCCAACAAGCATGTATTATTTACAGCAGCTCTAGCGACAATAGTCCGGGGATTGTGCTTTTCATAAAACATAAATAATTTGGCAAGGACTTTCTTATATGATTTAGATGCTTAGCATGGGATATTTACTGTGTCGTATTTATGGAGTATCGGTTTATGCAGCGTGTTGTGTTTATAGGTTATTTATATATTATTAAATTATTCATTTATGGGTTATTATTCACACGGACTCTTTTATATCTTGGATTTTCGCCACTGGGAAGTTGGCAATCTTTTCCATCGGTGATTGGGCTGTGCCAGGTAGTGTGTGAGCGATAAATTGAGACAAGAAGTGTGTTCACTCCACAGTGCAAAAGACCCACAGTCCCATTTGGAAGTTCACTTCCTTGCCACAAAACAATCTATTCAGGGCTCTTTTTGTAGCAGGAACTCCTTTGCATATTAGGCGGCACACCCCCTAATGTAGCCAATCCTGCAAGAGCTTACAGTAGCCCCTATAAGAAGAGCTCTGTAAACTCTCGGAGGATTGGCTACATTAGGGGGGGCATCGCCTAATATGCAAAGGAGTCCCTGCTACAAAAAGAGCCCTGCATCTATTTAAGAGCCAGTTTGGTGTAGTGGTTAAGTGTGTGGACTCTAATCTGGGAGAACTGGGTTTGATTCCCCACTCCTCCACTTGCACCTGCTGATGTGACCTTGGGTCAGTCACAAGCTCTGGCACAGCTGTTCCTGAAAGAGCAATTCCTGAAAGAGTTCTCTCAGCCCCACTTACCTCACAGGGTGTCTGTTGTGGGGAGGGGAAGGGAAAGGAGTTTGTAAGCCGCTCTGAGACTCCAAGTGAAGGGCAGGGTATAAATCCAATCTCTTCTTCTTCTTCTTCTTCTACCTCACAGGGATTCTGTTGTGGGGAGGGGAAGGGAAAGGGGATTGTAAACTGCTCTGAGACTCCTTTGGGTAGTGAAGGGCAGGGCATAAATCCAATCTCTTCTTCTTCTTCTACCTCAAAGGGTGTCTGTTGTGGGGAGGGGAAGGGAAAGGAGTTTGTGAGCCGCTCTGAGACTCCTTTGGGTAGTGAAGGGTGGGCTATAAATCCAATCTCCTCCTCCTCCTCCTCTTCTTCTAATGCATTCATGTTATTTACATTATTTATCATCCACTGTCCTCACTGTGACTCAAGGCAAAATACACGGAATGAGTCAATGGAATTGACAGGACCGGACATCCAGCGAGCAATGTAATGGGGTTAGGATCACAGAAGTCTTGAACCAATCTGAAATCTAAAAAAACCCACATCTGAAGCTTAATGTGACACTAAGGTGATATCTCAGCTATTATACGGAGCAGAAGTCTCGGTCCTTAAAACAGACAAAACCATAGATCAACCATTAACACGGTTCTTGTATCAGATCTGTGGAATATGTAGCAGGTACTGCCCTCGCATTAGAAGTCGGCCAACGCTCCATTGAAGCTAGAGCCTGGATTTTGCCTCTGAACATGAAACAGCACTACATGCAGAACTAGGAGGGTTTGTTCTTCCCTTTATATGGGAATTCCTCCGGGCTTCACAGTTCCTATATATTTGTTCAGTTTAACCATCCCAAAATACAGATGAGCAATTATGCTCGCAAGACTAAATGCACTACACTCTGCTCTCTCCGAAAGCTGCTTGTTGGGCATAGTAAAGGTAAAGGTTCCCTTGCTTGAAAGCTAGTCGAATCCGACTCTAGGGATGCGGTGCTCATCTCCGTTTCCAAGCCGAAGAGCCAGCGCTGTCCGAAGACATTTCCATGGTCATGTGGCTGGCATGACTAGACGCCGAGGTGCACGGAATGCTGCTACCTTCCCACCGAAACGGTACCTATGTTATCTACTTGCAATTTCTTTCTTTCGAACTGCTAGGTTGGCAGGAGCTACCTTTCTCAAATAGATAGTGGGGGTTATCAAATCTGTAACCCATGCTTTATCTGAATGCCCCTGGTACAATAATGAGAGACAAAAATGGATTAAACCTCTGATACTACAGGGGCCAGAGACTTCAGCTGATATTCCAGTTCCTAAGTTATTGGCAGATTCGAGAGTAGAAAGTTTACTCATTTTAGCAAAATTCGTAGTTCAGGGCATGAGAATTCGGGCGGCATACAAGGAAACAGCTGTTTTGTAGCCTGAGTATTAACCCTCTCTGGCCTGGATTCTTTTTTTTTTCTTCATCATATTCCCAGCTATGTTTGACGAACACTACTTAAGAGCAATAGGTCAATGGAGCGGAATAAGGAAGAAATGAGACACATTAAATGATGAAGAGATTACAGAGCAGGACCCCCCTTACAGCAATCTGCACACAGCAGGATAGACTACAATCCCCAAGCATTTATCCAAGTAACTTCGTAAACCATTTTGCACAGAGCTACCCAAATGCCTACAGAGAAAAGAATATTTTTTTAATATTCCCTCAAATTTTCAGTGTTGCATCCCCAACCACTTATCCAAGTAACTTTGTAAACCATTTTGCACAGAGCTACCCAAATGCCTGCAGAGAAAAGAATATTCTTTTGAATATTTCCTTGAATATTCAGTGTTGCATCCCCAACCATTTATCCAAGTAACTTCATAAACCATTTTGCGCAGAGCTACCCAAATGCCTACAGAAAAAAGAATATTCTTTTGAATATTCCCTCAAATATTCAGTTTTGCATAGTTTGCAGAAAGCTGGGAGCGTGGGCTCCTTCCTGATCTCCTCCGGTAGGCCATTCCACAAGGTGGGGGTCACAGCGGAAAAGGCCCTGTGTATGGGCTGTTGTTGGTTTTGCCCATCGGCAGGTTGGCACCTGTAAAAGTCCCTGGTCAGATGAGTGTAATCCTGGGTTTCCTTCTCTTCTGCCCTCCCTGTTCAGGTTGCGCGTCGTAAATGCTCAAGGGAAAAATGTCTCAGTGAAGCTTTCATCAGCCGTCACCGAAAATGGGTTCTTTGTCATTCTCCAGTTGGATATCAGGGCTTCTGCACTGTGAGTATCACAGCTTTACAGTTGCTTTTTCCCCCATCATAGAGAACAATAGAGGGAATAGGGGCAACCTGTTTGGGGGCCCATAGAATTGGACCCCCTGGTCCAATGTTCTTGACACTTGGTAGATATCTTGGGGAGAGGCTCCATCAGCTACCCTGTGAGTTTGGAGCCTCTCCCTCAAACCCCCTCCCTTCCAGCCCCCAGAATATACCGTATGTTTTCACCATTGACTTCAATGGCCCATAGGATATAATAGGGCCGAACCGCTGCTGAATTTCTTACATTTCCTCCTTTCCTTCTCTCTTTTTCCTCTTTCCCTCCTTCTTCTCTTCTCTCTTTCTTTCTTTCCCATCTTCTTCTCTTCTCTTTTTTCCTCCTTTCCCTCTTTCTTCCCTCTCTTTCTTTCCCTCTTTCCTTCCTTCTTTCCTTCTCTCTCTCTCTCTTTCTTTCCCTCTTTCCTTCCTTCTTTCCTTCTCTCCACTCTCTCTCTTTCCTTCCCTCTTTCCTCCTTCTGTGGCCCAACTCTCATGAGAAGGAGCTTAAACTTTAAACCCCTTCTCTCTTCGCTCCCCCACCCAGACCAGCTGGGGAAGGGAAGGGGAGGCTTTTGAAGATGCCTCCCCCCTTTTGCTTCCCCTTCTGACATCACTTCTGGTGATGTCAGGGGGCATGGCATATGCTAATAGCCTAATAGCTCATTAGCATACCATATGCTAATGAGCTCCTGCAGCTGTTTTTCTATGAAAAGACCCCTGATGTTGACTGTATAAATGGGACGCTCTGGAGTTGCAACAATGTTTGGAGTTTTTTGTTTTAAGCGGCCATAAATGAGATATGGAAAAAGACAGAAAAAAATTGCACAGAAAAAAATAGAAGGTAACCGGTTGGCAGAGACAACTTCTTAAGCACGCCATGAAAACTAAGTGACTTGCTTCTGGCAACTCCAGCTGAAACTACTAGTCTACCCAGGGCGTATCAGAGTCACATCACGGGGGGATGTTGTGACAAAAGATTTTATTTTGGGTGTGTGACTCTTTAGCTTGGATGGAGTCCTGTCCCCGGCCAATATTTCAATGGAGACAAAACTGCACACCAAATACGGATTAGAGGACTTTTCAGCAGGCACCTTCGAGATCATCTTTCATGAATGCGATGTGCAGTTGGGAGACATTACTATCGAGCTTTGGAGTGGGTGAGTACCTAACTAGGGTGGCCGGGAAATTCCGACTTGCAAGAGATATGGAGCTGTGCCTAATTGGAATCGCTTATAAATGTGCATTCATTGAATGTGGCATTCAATGGAGCAGAAGCTTAAGGAGCAGAGGTCTATCAGTGGCTATTAGCCACAAGGTATAGAGAGGAACTCTAGGTCTGGGCCAAGGGATACTCTGTATTCTTGGTGCTTGGGGGGTCAACAGTGGGAGGGCTTCTAGTGTCCTGGCCCCACTGGTGGACCTCCTGATGGCACCTGGTACTTTTGGCCACTGTGTGACAGAGTGTTGGACTGGAGGGGCCGTTGGCCTGATCCAACATTGGCTTCTCTGATGTTCTCATAAGAGGGAATTGGATAAACATACGGAGCAGAAGTCCATCAGTGGCTATTAGCCACAAGGTATAGATAGGAACTCTCCGTCTGGGGCAGGTGATGCTCTGTATTCTTGGCGCTTGGGGGGGTCAACAGTGGGAGGGCTTCTAGTGTCCTGGCCCCACTGCTGGACCTCCTGATGGCCCTTGGTATTTTTGGCCACTGTGTGACACAAAGTGTTGGACTGGAGGGGCCATTGGCCTGATCCAACACTGGCTTCTCTTATGTTCTTATAAGACTTACCTGATGTACCTGATGAAGGAATAGATTTGAAACACTGATTATATTACTCGGAACTGCGTTGTTTCTACTTGGAATAGACCTCATATACTGCAAGCCACAGTATATAGATGTTTGGACTTTAATTCAAGAACATGTGATATTTATATAAACAAAAAAAAATTCTCTGTGAGCTTGTTCTATTTATGAAGGAAGTCTGCTGCTTTTGAAACATGCTGTGACTTATTGTGGGTTTGGGTTTGTTACCACCCACTTTTGGAGAATTATTTCTTATTAGGTTTGCAATTCTATAATAATATATATGAGTTTGGCATTATTATTGACGTTGGCTGTTGTAGATTTTCCGGCTTGTCTGGCCGTGGTCATGGCATCATAGGACCTGACGTTTCACCAGTAGCTGTGACTGGCATCCTCAGAGGTATAACACAGAAAGACAGAGTACTCTCTGTGTCAAGGTGAGAAGAAAAATGGTAGGCATGTAATTTATATCTACTCAGGAAGGTGGGGTAGGGCTGAGTCCTTATCGTGTAGGAGTTCCCCAGGCTGTGAAACAAGCTAATGGAGGAGCTTTCCTGGGGAGGTTCTTTTGTGTATTGATTGGCTGTTTCCTGAAGAGGTTCTTTTGCATATGGATCATTTCCTCCTTAGTAGATATAAATTACCTGCCTACCATACCTCTGAGGATGCCAGTCATGGCTGCTGGAGAAACGTCAGGTCCTACAGTGCCAAGACCACGGCCACACAACCCGGAAAATCTACAACAGCTAATGAATTCCGGCTGTGAAAGCTTTCAACAACATTATTGCTATGATCGACAAAAGACAGAAGAGACCCCCTCACGTCTTCAGGAGTATACCGCATACCATGCAGTTGTGGACAAGTTTACATTGGGACCACACAGCGCAGCATTCAGACAACAATAAAAGGACATGAAAGACACTGCAGACTTGGCCAGCCTGAAAAATCAGCAGTGGCTGAATATAGCCTAACCCAAACAGGACACAGCATTTGGTTCCAAAACACTGAAAGACTGGACAACACTTCCAATTACCACGTCAGATTACATAGGGAAGGCATTGAAATTCATAAACATAAACACGATTTCAACAGGAAAGAAGAGAGTTTAAAAATAAACAGGGCATGGTTTCCTGTCCTGTAAAACACAAAATGCTTTACAGCTGACAATAGCACTAAGATAAGATTAGAGTTTCAATAGCCATTCCACACACAAAAGAACCTCCTCAGGAAAGCTCCTCCATTAGCATGTTCATAGCCTGAGGAACTCCTACAAGATAATGACTCAGCCCTACCCCACCTTCCAGAGTAGATATAAATTACCTGCCTACCATTTTTCTGCTCACCTTGGCACAGAGAGTACTCCATCTTTCTGTGTTATACCTCTGAGGATGCCAGTCACAGCTACTGGTGAAACGTCAGGTTGTACAATGCCAAGACAACAGCCAGACAGCCCGGAAAATCTACAGCAACTAATTATTGACTTTGTTTTCCATGTAATTATTTTTGCACTTATTTAGCGTGCTTGGACTACAGATGTGTTTGTGATTTCTTAGGTCCTCCGTGGTGACCACCAGGGGATGGGGGGGGGCGGGTGGGTAGGGTTGCCAGATCCAGGTTGGGAAACTCCTGCAGATTTGAGGATGGAGTCTGGAGAGGATGTGGACCTCACTGGGGTACAATGCCATAGAGTCCACCCTGTAGTCTGGAGATGATCTGTAATTCTGGGGGATTCCTAGGCCCTAAGTGGAGGCTGGCATCCCTGGTTCCTACTCAAGTCTTTCTCTTGTGAAGAGTGCTATAAAGTGGTGGCTGCCAAACTTCCATTCCTTAGGAGCTCCTGTTCATGTCGCCCGCTGAGCAACCTTGCCGCCCGCCACAGGAGGATCTTGGGCACATCCTCCTGGGGTGTTCTCTGGGTTTGTGCAGGGCACTGGCCAGCCTTCTGCGCAAACTGAGAAGACGCCTTGGAAGGAAAGAGCCAACATGTCCATGTGGCTGTGCATCGCAGAGGAAGTTTGAGGCCACTGTGCATGCCGCCTCTCTGGGATTTTGGCTGTTGTTTCATTGTTGGGTCCCTAATGTGGACCTCAGAGGTCCTAGGCTGGGGTCCCCAACCTTTTTGAGCTTGCAAACACTTTTTGGAATGTTGGCACCATTTTGGGGGGTGCTGCCACAAAATGGCTGCCGTCAGAGGTAGAGCCAGCCACAAAATGGCCGCCAACAGCTAACTTTCAGTTACACAGTGAAGATCTTTATCCTGTGGTAGCAGCTGCTTCCAAAGCAAGAATTTTTAACAATCCCCCCAGCCAATCAAATCTCCAGTGGCCAATCAGAAACTTTGCTGGGCAAAAGTTCCACGTGGCCCCACCCGTTTCCTAGAAACATCTGGCGGGCACCGCAAAAGGTGTCGGTAGGGGCCATTGACACTCCCAGGTGCCACGCTGGGGATCCCTGTCCTAGATATTCTGTTTGTTTGTTATTTGCTGTTTCTCGTTGCAGTGAGTTTCCAGAATCAGCTCTTCCAATGGTACGGGACTGTCTCACTGCGAACCTCCCTGCCAAGGTAAGCCCACGGACAGGCCTTATCTGTCAGGTTGCCACTTGACAACAAGGGCTGAGGACAGATGGATTTTGAGAGTTGCCTCCACAGAGGACAGGATGTCAAGCAGGGCATTAATGGCCGGTCTCAAGAACAGGGGACTGGAGGTCATAGAAGGGAAGAAGCCCTACGAGATACTCAGACCAGTCAGTTTCAGGGGGTAGCCATGTTGGTCATTATTAGAGATATCTGTATCAAGTGAAAGTATTTTAATGAAGAATAAATCATAAGGCTTTTGACAATCTAGTTTAATTAGAGCAGCAGTATTTATATTGTTGTCGAAGGCTTTCACAGCCGGAGTTCATTAGTTGCTGTAGATTTTCCGGGTTGTGTGGCCGTGGTCTTGGTGTTGTGGGACCTGACGTTTTACCAGTATTTATATTTCCTATACAAGAGGGTCCTCTAGTGGCCATTAGGAGTAAGGAGTTTGTTTTTTCTAAAATGGAATTATCACTAAACTTTCATATATACTTCTCAAGAATACTTTATAAACAAGTATAATCAAGTATTTTTATCTTATACATGCGTGTGTTAATAGAGAAACACTATATTAATAGAGACAGTTAATTTTTGCTTATAATATGAATTTAAGCCAGTAAGTTTTAGAGATGGCAAAACTGGGAAAGTAGCCAGCAGAGATACTATAGTCCAGAAGGGCACCATATTTCACTTTTAAAAAGGAGATTTTTGACAAAATACCTGTGGATAAGAAGACAGTAAAAGTTGAAAGAAAGCCGGAAACATCTTGTCAGAAGTAAGATTAATGGATGGTAGCGACAAAGAAAATCGGAATACGCAAGTGTCAGTGATGTCAAGGATGATGCAAAACTGGGAGGTGAACCAAGAGTATAAAAGTTGGAGCACAACTTGTGCTCATTGGGCATCTGAGCTAAGCTTTTGGGCTGCATGTTGTCCCTTATTCGAATAAAACTATTTTTATCCTCTTGCTGCCTGGACGTTGTCTCACTGTGTGACTTCAGTTGGCTAGCCACACAAGTCAAAGAACCTTAGAGCCCTGAGGGCATTGCCTTCCGTTTCTTTCCTCCCTTTCCTGGAACTGATCCAGCAGCTGCAGGTCCTCTGGGAATTGTCTCTCCTTACTCTGAGAGGGAGACAGGGACAGTTCACCACCATCTGCCTTTCGTATGTTCCCCTATATTAAAAGACAAAAAAACCCCGTCCCCTCAGATAAAAAATTAGCCAGCAGCAAGGGTGGTGGGCAGGGAGCTTCAGCAAGGTGAGTGTTCACCCGTAGGATGGAGTGGCACCGTTATTCTGCCACCTCGTGATTCTGCCACTGCTTTCTGCTTTATGTGTCACCTGGGCCTTAGAACAGTGCTGAAATATTATTTATGGCTGCATTACAAACTTTATGGGGTTGTGATGGCTCAGTGGTTAAGACGCTGAGCTGCAGACTGCAAGGTCTGTAGTTTGGTAGTTTGAGACCCTAGCACTCCATGGCAGAGTGAGCTCCCATCTCTGACCCCAGCTCCTGCCAACCTAGCAGTTTGAAAGCAAGAAATTGCAAGTAGGTAAATAGGTACCACTTTGGTGGGAAGGTAACAGCATTCCGTGCGCCTCAGCATTTAGTCATGCCAGCCACATGACCACAGGAAAAGTCTTCAGACAGTGCTGGCTCTTTGGCTTGAAAATAGAGATGAGCACTGCTCCCTAGATTCAGACTCGACCTGCTTTTGAGCAAGAGAAATCTTTACTTGCAGATTTTAGGAAACTCCTTTTAGGGAGGAGCTAGATCAGAGTCTGGGAGCACCTTAGAAACCAACCAGATTTTCAAGGCAGAAGCTTTCAAGCGTCAAAGGTCCCTTCATTAGAGCTTTGATTCTCAGCTTCCCCTGCCAAATCTTGTTCGTTTCTAAGGTGCTGCTGGATTCAAACCCAGCTCTTCTCCTGCAGACCAACATGGCTGCCTTCTGAAATGATCTTCATGATTTACAAAAGGACATTTTGCCAAGACCTACATAAGCCAAGCGGCGGGGAGTTGCCTCCCACAGGTTCAAGATCACCTCGTTTCTCTTGCAGCTGTGTCCCACGCTGAAGGCTATCTTTGACCGGGCCAATGAGCTCCTCTTGCGCAACATGAATGGTGAGTTGAGTGTCTGCCTGCAGGGTCCCTTCCTGCTTCTTCCTCTTCCTCTCCTCCGCTTCCTCGAGAGGTCAGTTGCCTTGGAGATAATGGATGCACAGACTCCAATCTGTGAGAACCAGGTTTGATTCCCCACTCCTCCACTTGCAGCTGCTGGATGACCTTGGGCAAGCTCTGTCATGGCTGTTCTCTCAAGAACAGTTCTTGAAAGAGCTCTCTCAGCTCCACCTACCTCATAAGGTGTCCGCTGTGGGGAGGGGGAAGGGAAGGAGTTTGTAAGCCACTCTGAGACTCTGAATGAAGGGAGGGGTAGAAATCCAATCTCCTCCTCCTCCTCCTCCTCCTCCTCCTCCTCCTCTTCTTCAACTAGATGGTCTGTATGGCCCCTTCCATGAGTCTATTCTATTCTATTCTATTCTATTCTATTCTATTCTATTCTATTCTATTCTATTCTATTCTATTCTATTCTATTCTATTCTATTTCTATTTCTATTTCTATTTCTATTTCTATTTCTATTTCTATTTCTATTCTTCTTTCTATTTCTATTTCTATTCTTCTTTCTATTTCTATTCTTATTTCTAATTCTATTTCTATTTCTATTCTAGTTCTGTTCTGTTCTATTCTATTCTTCTTCTTCGACTAGATGGCCTGTATGGCCCCTTCCAACTCTATGATACTCTTCTCTTCTCTTCTCTTCTCTCTCTCTCTCTCTCTCTCTCTCTCTTCTCTTCTCTCTCTCTTCTCTTCTCTTCTCTTCTCTTCTCTTCTCTCTCTCTTCTCTTCTCTCTCTCTCCTCTCCTCTCTCTCCTCTCCTCTCCTCTCCTCTCCTCTCCTCTCCTCTCCTCTCCTCTCCTCTCCTCTCCTCTCCTCTCCTCCTCCTCCTCCTCCTCCTCCTCCTCCTCCTCCTCCTCCTCCTCCTCCTCCTCCTCCTCCTCCTCCTTCCCCAGTGAGATCCCTATCCTCCACAGGCATCATCCCCAAAAATCAAACCTGGATTTGGCAGCTCTGCCCCACACTGATGGCCAAGGGGGACCTGACAATCCTAATTATATGTCAGTTTTCAAGTTTATTTTTGTGCAATTGTTTTTATACTGTCACTTGCTTTGGGCCTTGAGGTGCTCTGGAGTAAAGGAGGGCATAGCAATGTTTTAAATCAATTTATCCCCCTGCCTGTAGAAATCTGTACTCTGTGGGACAGTCAACCTGTGCTAGAGCTCCCTGTGGGCTCTGTAGTAGACTTGAGGCTCTGGATGTGGCCAGAAGTCATGGAGGACGGGGCTGTCAGTGGCTACTAGCCAAGAAGGATATCTGCTCCCTCCAGCAGCTGAGGCAGTCTGCTTCTTTGTACCAGTTGCTGGGGAGCACAGGGGGTGGGAAGAGGCTGTTGCACTCCTCCTGCTTTTGGGGGCTTCCTAGAGGCAGTGGGTTGGCCACTGTATGAAAAGAACGCTGGACTCGATGGGCCTCCGGTCTGATCCAGCAGGGCTCTTCTGATGTTCTTAAACCCTCACGGAAGCCAATGATGCACTATAACATTGAGGGTGATTTCCCACTAAAGCTGCCGCGGGTTGCGCCACCGTTTGTCCCGAGATTTTAGTCAATTTCACACCCGAAGCCGCGGGGCTGCATTTTGACCCGTGGCTTCGCTCGATTTCCCCGCAGTTTCGTAATCCTCAAAAAACAGGATTACGAAACTGCGGGGAATCGGCGAAGCCGCGGGTCAAAATGCAGCCCCACGGCTTCGGGTGTGAAATTGACTAAAAATCTCGGGGCAAACGGCGGCGCAACCCCGCGGCAGCTTTAGTGGGAAATCACCCTATGATAGTGTCAGGCTTCTTAGCTAGATCACACAACTCAGGGCTTCATAAGAAGATTCTGTTTATTGGTAAATCATAACTGAAGGTGCCTACACAGCTCGTGTCAGGAATGGCCATGGATAATGGAGGCCCCTGACTTATAGTAAATTCAAACAACCCCCTGGTCTAAGTGAAGCCAATGATTATAATTTGTGTACGTGGGTAAAGCAAGCAGGCAGAAGAGAAAAAGAATTTAAAGGCTGTTATTTCCCAGCGTAGTGCCTTAGCAGGCTCAGACACCACAAGGCCAGACATATGATAACAAGCATACAGTGAAAAGGACTGATGAGAACCTCAGAGGAGGATGTACTCCCTTACATTCCAAATATATGACAGGCTACCTGACAGATAGACCCAGAGCCAGTTGGGAACAGAGAGAGGTGGGCACTACCAGGCATGACTGTTCTTTCTGCTTCCCTCTAGTGGCACTTCCGTTCGATCCCTTCGGAACTCTACATTACGGACTAATTAACCTGCCTGTCCTGACCAATCAAGACATTAGAATAAATCTCAGTGTGAGTACCAGTGACAGGTGACAGAACATTCCATGACCCATTATAGCTTTCGTTTCTGCACCGTAAGTACTTTGCTCTCCTTCCTACAGACAAACAGGCAGTGGAGATGGTTTCTTATGGTCTTCAGGAGAGTATTAAGAACATGTTGTTGACTGAGGTGGGTGGAGAGGCGTTAGCGGCCCAGTTCCCCAATTTGCTCATTGTCAAAGCACCGCTGGCAAGCAGTGTAAAATTGCTACATGTCTGTAGCTCTGTTTCCAAGATATAAACACTTGGATGCTTTCCTTGTTGTTAAAGACAACTCCCTTTTTTTTGAAAATGAATTGAATGATGCTCAGAGCAATGCCACTGCTTTATTAAGGCCCAATCTGCATCTAGCATTTGCTCCGCTGTCTTACCAAACCCGCACTGGAGCAGAAATCCCCATCCACATTGCAGGCCACTTTCACTTTGATTGAGTGTCGCATTTTATGGCAGTGTCCAGACTGCATGCTGCTTTCACTTCGCTTGATCTCTGGTTTTATGACGGCTGTCTGCATAGATTTATTGCCTGTTTTATGGCCATTCTGGGGGGGGGACTCTGCAGTCAGCACAGTGTTGGTCTGGGGTAGTTGAATGTGGTTTTGAACTGCAGCTTTTTCTGCTCCAGTGTGGGATTGGTAAAACAACTGAGCAAATGTTAAATGCAGACTGGCCCTAAAAGAACATCAGAACACAAGAAGATGCCTGCAGGATCAGACCAGTGGTTTGTCTAGCCCAGGATCCTGTCTCACACAGTGGCCATCCAGTTCCTGGTTGGAACTAATGACTGAGTAGTTCACGCTGGCCTGATCTCGCCAGAGATCGAAAGCTAAGCAGGGTCGGCCCTGATTAGTACTTGGATGGGAGACCACCAAGGGTTTCTATGCAGAGGCAGGCAATGGCAAACCACCTCTGTTTGTCTTTGCCCTGACCTGGATGGCCCAGTCTAGCCTGATCTTGTCATCTCTTGGAAGCTAAGTAGGGCCGGTCCTGGTTTGTATTTGGATGGGAGGCCACCAAGGAAGTCCAGGGTTGCCACGCAGAGGCAGGCAATGGCAAACAACCTCTGTTAGTGTCTTGCCTTGAAAACCCTCTGGGGTCAACGTAAGTCAGCTGTGAGTTGATAGCAAAAAACGTAGGTGGGATAAAATCCAATAGGTGCTCAAAGTCTGCACGATCAGTTTTCTACCTGATAATTACTGCTCCGGAGCCCTGTGCTGGAGTCCCGTCTTTCTTTCTGCCCAACCCGATCCTGCCCTCATTATTGATGGGCATGAACCGGCTCATGAACTAAAGTTCGTGATGAATTTCGGCCAGTTCGTGGTTCGTGAAGTGAAATTCGTGGCAGGTCAGCCGGCAGGAACTTTACATGAAATTGCAAGCAGTCTCTATAGTGTTAGCTGTTGTAGATTTCCCGGGTTGTCTGTCCGTGGTCTTGGCATTGTAGGACCTGACGTTTTCCCAGTAGCTGTAATTGGCATCCTCAGAGGTATAACACAGAAAGACGGAGTACTCTTTGTGTCAAGGTGGTTTTTATAGTGGTTTGTGTCATTTTGTGAATGGCTACATTTCCAGACAGTCTCAAGTAGACTCAAGCAAAAAGTCTGCCAAACTTCAAAACAATTGGGGGGGGGGGAGTGGTGGAATTCTCCAGCTTGTGGGTTTGGTGTGTATAGCTTGCAGGGGGTCCATTCTATGTACTTTTTAACCTCTGTTTGACATTTCCCCCAAAGCACTTTCCTGGTGCATCTTCTTTGGGGTGGCATAATAACTCAGACCCTGTAAGTTCAATCTGTGCAAAACTTGGAGGGTATGTAGAGGAAGGCTTCTAGTGGGAGGGCTTCTAGTGTCTTGGCCCCAATGGTGGACCTCCTGATGGCACGTGGTATTTTTGGCCACTGTGTGACAGAGTGTTGGCCTGGATGGGCCATTGGCCTGATCCAACATTGGCTTCTCTTACGATCTTATGTCTGGGGCAACTGATGGTCTCTCTTCTTGGTGCTTGTGGGGGGGGGAACAGTGGGAGGGCTTCTGGAGTTCTGGCCCCACTGGGGGACCTCCTGATGGCACCTGGTATTTTTGGCCACTGAGTGACAGAGTGTTGGCCTGGATGGGCCATCGGCCTGATCCAACAGTGGCTTCTCTTATGTTCTTATGTCTGAGGCAGTGATGTTTTGTCTTCTTTGTGCTGGGAGTGGCAACAGTGGGAGGGCTTCTAGTGTCCTGGCCCCACTGTTGGACCTCCTGATGGCACCTGGTATATTTTGGCCACTGTGTGACAGAGTGTTGGACTGGATGGGCCGTTGGCCTGTTCCAACATTGGCTTCTCTTATGCTCTTATGATTATGCTCTTAGGATCAGGGGGAGGTCTCCTGTGAGTTGGATATCTCTAGCTTGCACGTTATCCATTGTATACCCTCCTGAACCTCCTGAACCTGAGCCTGTCATTTCCCTAGAAAGCATTTTTCTGGGGGCACCTTCTCTGGGGGCTGTAACTCAGACCCCGAAAATCCAATCCTCACCAAACTTGGGGGGCAGGTAGAGGAGATTCAGCTGGAGTTCCTCAGTGAGTTTGGTGTCTCTAGCATACTGGGGGGGGCATGTTTTACAACATAATTAAATTCATGAACCAACAGGTTAATTTGATGCCTAAAAGTCTGTGATGGTCACAAGCCAGGCACTCCACGGACTGAAACATATAGCATTTCCCCAGTTTGTGCCCATTCCTAGTCCTCATCCTCTGGAATGCATCCCTGAACTGCCGCTTCTTTTCCCAGACTCAGATTGTGGACAACACAGGCCGTGTGGTCTCCATCCCAGAAGATGCAGTCTTCATAGAAGTACCCCCCATTCAAAACTATAAGCTGTGCCTGGGACTTCAAGAAGCCCTGCTGAACCTTGCCCTGTCCTTCTTGGTCAAGGCACAGCCTCTGGATTTGGAAGTCATTCCTGAAGGGGTGAGTGGAGATAGGCGGTCTCATTCCGGGGGCTGGAGAAACTGGAGTTGTCTTTGGGGTTTTGCTGAACTCATTTGCTGAAAGTCACTTTGATTATAAGAAGGGGCTGTGGCTTAGTGGTGGAGAACTTCAGTTTTGGATGCAGATGGTCCCAGGTTCAATCCCTGGTACCTCCACTTAAAAGATCAGGTCATAGCTGATGTGCCTGAGACCTTAGAGAGCTGCTGCAAGTCAATACTGACATGCATGTACTGGTGGTCTGATTCACTGTGAGGCAGCTTCATGTCTTCATGTGATGTGAAGCTCAAATATAGGGATGGGCACAAATCACACTTTTGCAGTTCGGTTCATGGTTCAGCCACAAATCGATACATCGGTCTGCAAATGGAACCTGTTCATATCAGTTTGTGATCCCTGCTTTCTGCTTCCCGCTGCTTTTTTGAGGGGATCTGAGCCATTTAACCCCCTGATTTCTGCTCTTCACAAACCGCCACAAACCGCCATGAACTGCCTTAAAATTCACGGTAGCTCATGCCAGTTCTTCAGTTCATGAACATTGCTTCGCGAACCGTGAACCAGCCAAAATTCATGATGAACTTTAGTTCAGCAGTTGCTTTGTGCCCATCCCTACTCAAATATGCCAAGGACACGCAAAAGCACAGATGTAAAATGCCAGACTATTTCATAAGAATCCTCAGCACTTAAGAACATAAGAGAAGCTGTGCTGGATCAGGCCAATGGCCCATCCATTCTAACACCCTGTGTCACACAGGGGCCAAAACCCAGGTGTCATTGGGAGGTCCACTAGTGGGGTCAGAACTCCAGAAGCCCTCACACTGTGGCCCCCCAAGTACCAAGAATACAGAGCATCACTTGCCCCAGACAGAGTGTTCCATCTATCCCCTTGTGGCTAATAGCCACTGATGGACCTCTGCTCCAGTTGTTTATCCAGTCCCCTCTTGAAGCTGTCTATGCTTGTAGCTGCCACCACTTCCTGCAGCAGTGAATTCCATGTGTGAATTACCCTTTGGGTGAAGAAGAACTTCCTTTGATCTGTTCTAAGCCTCTTGCTCATTAAGTTCATGGAGTGCCCACGAGCTCCCTTATTGTGAGAAAGGGAGAAAAGGACTTTCTTTCTTTCTTTCTTTCTTTCTTTCTTTCTTTCTTTCTTTCTTTCTTTCTTTCTTTCTTTCTTTCTTTCTTTCTTTCTTTCTTTCTTTCTTTCTTTCTTTCTTTCCTTCCTTCCTTCCTTCCTTCCTTCCTTCCTTCCTTCCTTCCTTCCTTCCTTCCTTCCTTCCTTCCTTCCTTCCTTCCTTCCTTCCTTCCTTCCTTCCTTCCTTCCTTCCTTCCTTCCTTCTCTCTCTCTCTCTCTTTCTCTCTCTTTCTCTCTCTTTCTCTCTCTCTTTCTCTCTCTTTCTCTCTCTTTCTCTCTCTCTCTCTTTCTTTCTTTCTTTCTTTCTTTCTTTCTTTCTTTCTTTCTTTCTTTCTTTCTTTCTTTCTTTCTTTCTTTCTTTCTTTCTTTCTTTCTTTCTTTCTTTCTTTCTTTCTTTCTTTCTTTCTCTACTGTTCAACCAGCACAGATTCCCTTGAGTTGCCAGATCCAGGTTGGGAAATTCCTGGAGATTGGGGTGGGAGGGGTGGAGTCTGGGGAAGAGAGGCATGTCAGTGGGGCACAATGCCAAATAGCCTCCATTTTCTCCAGGGGAACAGATCTCTGTGGTCTGGAGTTCACTTGTAACCAATGCTCCCTCTAAGCTGTTGTCAGCCCTCTTAGTCAGGTCATGCAACGCAGGGCTTCGTAAGAAGAATCTGTTTATTGGTGAATCATAACGAAAGACACGTATACAGCTTGTGTCAGGAATGGCCGTGGATAATGGAGGCTCCTGACTTATAGTGAATTCAAGCAACCCCCTAGACTACTTGAAGCCAATGAATGCAATTCGCGCATGCGGGCAAAGCAAGCAGGCCAAGCAAGAAAACAATTTAAAAGCCGTTGATTCCCAGTGTGGTGCCCAGCATCTGGAGACACCACAAGGTCAGAACAATGACAACATGCAAACAGTAAAACAGTCAGGATCAGAGGCTGAGGGGAGGACAGCGCTCCCATACGTTCCAACTCAACGACAGAGCTACCTGACAGCTGTGCAGTCTTCTGAGCAAAAAATTCAACTTTGTGAGCTACATTGGCATTAAAGTTGTGAGCGAGCGATTTGGCTGCTGCATAGATTAGTTTGCTCTGGAGTCCTTCTTCCCGAGCTAAGATGAAAATGTGTGAGCCGGAGGCTAAAAAAACTGTGAGCTAGCTCACACCCACTCAGCTTAGAGGGAACACTGGTAACTCCGGGAGAACTCCAGGTCCCACCTGGAGGCTGGCAAGTATGATGGATGCCAAGGAGCGGACTGTTATCAGAATAGATGGGCCATTGGCCTGATTCAACATTGGCTTCTCTTAATACAGCCCTGAGTTTTCAAGAGAGCTTCTTGTGACTTTGTGCAGCCACCTCCTTCCTTCACGATGTTAGCTGGGGAGATATTTGTGGGGCAGGGTGGAGACCCAAGTTCACATTTCTATTGCGGGAGCATCCCATTCCTACTCTGCAGATCCATGGAAGTTAATGCTATGAATCTCCTTTATTTTAAAAAATAGTTCTCCGGTGCTTTGGAGCTGAAGAAAGCAATTGAGCATCTGGTTCCCTCAAAGGTGAGTGATAAACGACGTTGTCTGATAAGCTGTCCCATCAGGAGTGGCCTGGGACCTGAAAAATGGCCCTGGAGCATACCCCGTGCTGTACAGGCCCAGTTCTTCAGGGCCACTCAAGCTCAGTGGGGCAACAATGGGCATTCTCCCCCAGATTGGCAGCTGTTCAGAATACAATGGGTGATCTGACCCAAATTGTCATTGCTGATAAAGGGTCTGAGCCTAATTGCCTGGGTTGTTGTTGTTGTTGTTCAGTCGCACAGTCAAGTCCGACTCTTTGCGACCCCATGGACCAATTTACGCCAGGCCCTCCTGTCTTCCGCTGTCCGCTGAAGTTTGCTCAATTTCATGTTTGTTGCATCGATGACACTGTCTGACCATCTCATCCTTTGCTGTCCCCTTTGATCTTCAATCTTTCCCAGCATCAGGGTCTTCTCCAGTGAGTGCTCCCTTCTCATTTGGTGGCCAAAGTATTTGAGCTTCAGCTTCAGGATCTGGCCTTCCAGGGAACAGTCAGAGTTGATTTCTTTTAGGATTGACTGATTTGATCTCCTTGCAGTCCAAGGGACTCTCAAGAGTCTTCTCCCATAAATTTCTAGAGGTGGAGATTAGCAACCTTTCCCCATATCCCGTAGTAAAGCAAAGTCAATAAAATTCCCCTTCGGGGGGCATTAAAAAAAAAAAGAGTCTTTGCCAGCACCATAGTTCAAAAGAATCTATTCTTCGGCGCTCGGCCTTCCTTATAGTCCAACTCTCGCAGCCATTTGCAGATTTCCTGGATCTCAGCTTTGCTTGCTCCTGACCACCAATGGCCCTCATTGGAAAATTACCCTGTAAATTAGATGGCCAGTCCATACCTGCATCCTTTCCCCCCAGATGGCAGGATGCTGCACAATCAGCCTGATGCGTCACCTTTCTGCCTCCAGGCCCATAGTTATGACGGGGCTTTGGGGGCTCTGCTCCCTTTGAGAGCCAGTTTGGTGTAGTGATTAAGTGTGCAGACTCTAATCTGGGAGAACTGGGTTTGATTCCCCACTCCTCCGCTTGCACCTGGCTGGATGACCTTGGGCAAGCCATAGTTTTGACAAGAGCTGTTCTTGAAAAAGAGCAGTTTCTGTCAAGAGCTCTCTCAGCCCTGCCTACCTCACAGTTGGTGTCTGCTGTGGGGAGGGGAAGGGAAAGGAGTTTGTCAGCCGCTCTGAGACACCTTTGGGTAGTGAAAGGTGGGGTATAAATCCAATGTCTTCTTCTCTTTTTCTCCTTTTTTCTTAAAAGCACAACTCCACAAAAATTTCTCCTGTAAATGCTTCCCCCCCAATCATTGTAAAACATTTATTTAAAGGCATGCACTCCTTGAAGCAGAGTGGGGGGCTGTAGTTGACTAATTCCCACACTGAGCAAGGGGTTGGAGTAGGTGACCTCTAGGTTCCCTTTTTGGTGTAGTGATTAAGTGCATAGACTGTAATCTGGGAGAACCGGGTTTGATTCCCCACTCCTCCACTTGTACCTGCTGGATGACCTTAGGCAAGCCATAGTTCTGGTCAGAGCAGTTCTTGAAAGAGCAGTTCTTGAAAGAGCTCTCTCAGCCCCACCTACCTCAGGGTGTCTGTTGTGGGGAAGGGAAGGGAAAGGAGTTTGTAAGCCATTCTGAGACTCCAAGTGAAGGGCGGGGTATAAGTTCAATCTCCTTCTCCTCCTCCTCTTCTTACTCTGTGTCAACAAAGTGGTCTCCTTTAAGAGAGTTTTTCTGCCTAGGTGTTAGCTTTCTTGACTCTAGAAGTCACCTCCTGGCTTCTTCTCAGAATAGTTTTTTTTAGGCTGGCAGGAAGTGATTAACTTGAGGCAGCTGAGGACTGTCATCGAAAGTGGCTGACAGCTTGCAGTTCAGAGATCGATCCTTTTTCACAGCTTTCGGTTGGCTAATGGCTTTTCTTTCTGCACTGAGAACTTCAGCTCCACCAGAAAAAAAAAAATAAAAGGATTTGCCACCCAAGCCACAAAATCCCGGCTAGGGGCCCGTCTGCCTCCATGATGGGCTCCCGGAAGCCTCCCGCCCAGGCACTGACCAATCCCAGCCCTGCTTAGTTTCAGCCAAATGGCTGCCCCGGGCATCTCCAGGAGGGAGCCCTTGCCCAGTCGAGCCCCTGAGTGCTGTGGAAACTCCAGGCAGGAGACAAGTATGGCGTAGCATCCCAAAGACTAACAATGAGAATGGTTTCAGGTGGGTAGCCATGTTGGGCCTTCAGTAGAAGAGCTAGATGGGAGTCCAGTTGCACTTTAGAGACCAGCCAGATTTCCAAGTATGACCTTTTGGGAGCCCACGCTCTCTTTTCAGATAGTGAGAATGGCTTCATTCTTTTCAGGGCTCTGGAAGCGTTTCGGGTTATGAATTCCCCTCCACGGTAAGTGAAACCCATTCGGAGAGCTCACTGGTGACTAATCCAGTTTGGTGTAGTGGTTAAGTGTGCTGACTCTTATCTGGGAGAACCGGGTTTGATTCCCCACTCCTCCACTTGCACCTGCTGATGTGACCTTGGGTCAGTCACAAGCTCTGGCGCAGCTGTTCTCTCAAGGACAGTTTGTGTTAGAGTTCTCTCAGCCCCACCTACCTCACAGGGTGCCTGTTGTGGGGAGGGGAAGGGAAAGGAGTTTGTAAGCCGCTCTGAGACGCCTTTGGGCAGTGAAGGGTGGGGTATAAATCCAAACTCTTCTTCTTCTTCTTCTCTTTTGAGGAGTACCAGTGTTTTGGCACCCTCCCGGTGAGGAATCACTGCGTATTTTCTCTCTGTCTTGTCTTTTCTCCAGAGCGTCCTGTACCTTAAGATAATCATAGTCCAAAGTCCGGAGATGGCTTACAGTTTTGGCAAAGCCACCCTGCAGCTCTGTCTGAAAATTGAAGTGACCCTCTCCAGTTCAGACAGATCTCTTCAGTCGATACTCACCATGAAGGCCGTAAGTTCTGGAAGGGGCTGTGGCTCAGTGGAAGGGCATCTCCTTGGCAAGCAGAAGGTCCCAGGTTCAATCCCTGGCATCTCCAGGAGGTGATGGGAAAGACCTCCGACTGAGACCCTGGAGAGCGGCTGCCAGTCTGAGTAGACGATACTGACCTTGATGGACCAGTGTTCTTATTCAGTAGAAGGCAGCTTCATGAGGAGGGGCCGCGGCTCAGTGGGAGAGCATCTGCTCGGCATGCAGAAGGTCCCAGGTTCAATCTCAGGCATTTCCAGTTAAAAAAAATAGTTTCAGGTGGTAGGTGCTGGGAAAGACCTCCACCTGAGACCTTGGAGAGCCACTGCCAGTCTGAGTAGGCAATGCTGACCTTGATGGACCAAGGGTAGGATTCAGTAGATGGGCGCTTCATATGAATGTGAGTATGACTTAGGTGGGGCTGTGGTAGCTCAAGTGGTTAAGACGCTGAACTGCAGACCGGAAGGTCGGTAGTTCAGCAGTTCGAGACTTGAGTGCCGCATGATGGAGCGAGCTCCCGTCTCCGGCCCCAGCTCCTGCCAACCTAGCAGTTCGGAAGCAAGAAATGGCAAGTAGAGAAATAGGTACCGCTTCGGTGGGAAGGGAACAGCGTTCCGTGCGCCTTGGTGTTTAGTCATGCTGGCCACATGACCACGGAAACATCTTTGGACAGCGCTGGCTCTTTGGCTTGGAAACGGAGATGAGCACCGCATCCCTAGAGTCGGATTCGACTGGCTTTCGAGCAAGGGAAACCTATGACTTAGGTAAAGGTTTCCCTTGCTCAAAAGCCAGTCGAATCCTACTCTAGGTGGCAGTGCTCATCTCCGTTTCCAAGCCGAAGAGCCAGCGCTGTCTGAAGACTTTTTCTGTGGTCATGCAGCTGGCATGACTAAACGCCGAGGTGCACGGAACGCTGTTACCTTCCCACCAAAGAGGTCCCTATTTATCTGCTTGCAATCTTTTGCTTTCGAACTGCTAGGCTGGCAGGAGCTGGGGCCAGAGGCGGGAGCTCACTCCATCATGCGACACTCGGGTCTCGAACTGCCGAACTACTGACCTTCCGGTCTGCAGTTCAGCGTCTTAACCTCTGAGCCACCATGGCCCCCTGGAGTATGACTTACTACAGCTTAATAACAGCTTCTGGGTGGGACCAGAAGAAGGATGGTGATCCCGAGTTCAGCTGTGTAATTTAAAATTTAATATTAATCAAATATTTTTCATTTCTCCATACAGCATTCCATTTTTGGTCCTATATCAATGGTTTACTGCCTTACAAGGGTAATGGGGGCTTTGTTGCATGTTCTGTTCTGTACCATTTGACACCTGAAGAAGGCTCTCGGGGGCCGAAACGTGTCAGGTCTGTGGAGACTGAGCCCTATGAGGAAAGGCTAAAAGAGCCCTGGTGTCAGGTTCAAAAGCAAGTAGACCCAAGCATTCTTGAGGCAAAAAAAGGCTTTATTGGAATACAGTGCTAAAACCCACAGCAAGATGGTTATTGTCAGGAATAGCGGGATGTGCGGCTCAGGCATGGTTATAGTATGATGCAAACATGCAACTAGCAAATGATGTTCAAGCGCGCACGCGGGAAACTCCCGGCGGGAGGGTTACTTAATGATCGGGAGACTGCTCCCCCCACCCCTCGGCTTCACAGGACTGGAAAATTCTCATAGACTCATGAATAGCCCAAAGCCTGCATTCAAGGCCACGGTGATAACACCGAGCAGTAGTGGCGAAGCTCCCACGTTACAGCTAGCATACCTACGCAAGCGCAGAAGCAGGGACAAGATAGGGAACACAGAACGATGGACTCGGTACGAAACATGAATCAATGAGCCATTACTGACACCTGGGAATGTTTAGTTTGGAGAAGAGGAGACTGAGGGGGGACACGATTGCTCTCTTTGAATATCTGAAAGGCTGTCATTTGGAGTAGGGCAGGGAGCTGTTCCAGTTGGCAGCAGGGGAGAGGACCCGAAGCAACGGGTTTAACTTACATGCAGAAAGGTATCGGCTGGATAGTAGGAAACACTTTTTCACGGTCAGAGTGGTCCAAAGGTGGAATCAGCTGCCCAGGGAGGTGGTGAGCTCCCCTTCACTGACAGCGTTCAAAAGGAGGCTCGAGAAATATTTGTCAGGGATGCTTTAGGCTGGTCCTGCATTGGGCAGGGGGTTGGACTAGATGGTCTCTATGGCCCCTTTCAACTCTATGCTTCTACGATGATTCTATGATTCTTTTTGTGCATTTGTCGGTTTGATCATTTTATGAGGCTTTATTTGGGCCCCTAGAAGGTTTTTATATGTTTTTGAAATGCACACGTGTACTTCTGTCCATACCTATTGGTGTTTTTAACTTTTGGCCCTTTACCAATTGTCTAAACTTCCTTTGGAGGTTTCAGCTGTATAAACCAGAAGCACGAATGGGACTGGCCTTCTCATCCTGGTGACCATTTTTGCTTTCTCCAATGTGTTTCTGCAGCTCCTTCATCTGGATGCCACAAACTCCATCCTGGATGGCAAACTGGTCGTCACTGCATCCCTCTCCAGGTAAGGAACCAGCTGCTTCCGTTCATTAATCCCATCCGCCGTGACTTAGATTCCACAGCTGAAGAAGAAGAAGAAGAAGATATTGGGTTTACACCTCGCTCTTCACTACCCAAAGGAGTGTCAGAGCGGCTTGCAAATTCCTTTCCCTTCCCCTCCCCACAACAGACACCCCCTGTGAGGTAGAAGAAGAGGAAGAAGAGATTAGATTCATACCCCTTGCCCTTCACTACCCAAAGGAGTCTCAGAGCGGCTTACAAACTCCTTTCCCTTCCCCTCCCCACAACTGACACCCTCTGAGGCAGAAGAAGAAGAGGAGATTGGATTTATACCCCGCCCTTCACTACCCAAGGGAGTCTCAGAGTGGCTTACAAATGCCTTTCCCTTCCCCTCCCCACAACAGACACCCTGTGAGGTAGAAGAAGAAGAGGAGATTGGATTTCTACCCCACCCTTCACTACCCAAGGGAGTCTCAGAGCAGTTTACAAACTCCTTTCCCTTCCCCTCCCCACCACAGACACCCTATGAGGTAGAAGAAGAAGAAGAAGAGATTGGATTTATACCCTGCCCTTCACTACCCAAGGGAGTCTCAGAGCGGCTGACAAACACCTTTCCCTTCCCCTTCCCACAACAGACACCCTGTGAGGTAGGTGGGGCTGAGAGAGCTCTTTTGAGAACTGCCCTTGAGAGAACAGCTCTGAAAGGGGATATGAGGATATGGAGTGAGGTGTCATCACCAATATGTGGATACCACCCAGGTTTGGTGTAGTGATCCAGCTTAGTGTAGTGGTTAGGAACATGGACTCTAATCTGGGAAAACTGGGTTTGATTCCCTGCTCCTCCACACGAAATCAGCTGGGTGACCTTGGGTCAGTCACAAGTTCTCTCAGGGTTGCTTCAAGTTGCTTGGAGACTCCTTTGTGTAGTGAAGGGTGGGGTATAAATCCAATCTTCTCCTCCCCCTTCCTACGTCTCCTCCTCTTCTTCTTTGTTTCTCTTGGATGGCTATGCCAGGTGGGTCTGTGGAGGTCCTGGTGTCTGGAGAAAGTAATGGGATGGATGAAGGCCAACAAACTGAGGCTCAATCCACACAAGACTGATGGAATGGTGGTTAGAACAGAAGCTGCTGTGGAAACCACTTGAAGGAGCAGATGTGCAGCTTGAAGGTGTTGCTGGACCCTGGGCTAAGATTGGAGACAGAGGTCACCCCTGTGTCATACAGCAGCATTTATTTATTAATTTATTTTTATAGTTGACTCTCCCTGAAGCCGGCTCAGAGTGGGTAACATCAAACCATAAAATACAATTTAGAAACCTCTAAAACAGCAGGAGAAGCTGCGGTGGGTCAGTGGTTAAGACGCTGAACTGCAGGCTGGAAGGTCAGTAGTTCTGCAGTTCGAGACCCGAGTGCTGCGTGACGGAGTAAGCTCCCATCTCTGGTTCCAGCTCCTGCCAGCATAGCAGTTCGGAAGCAAGAAACTGAGAGTAGATAAACAGGTACCACTTCGGTGGGAATGGTAAAAGTGTTCTGTGCGCTTTGGCGTCTAGTCACACCGGCCACATGACCACGGAAATGTCTTCGGACAGCGCTGGCTCTTCGGCTTGGAAACAGAGATGGGCACCACAAACCTAGAGTCGGATTCGACTGGCTTTCGAGCAAGGGGGAAACCTTTACCTTTACCTAAAACAGCATACGATTTCAATAAAGACAATAAATACAATAAAATACAATGTAAACACAACAATTCTATAAAATTGTTAAGGGCTTTAAAGCTGTGGCTGATAGACCTGCTATGGCAGTTCATCAAAAAGCACAATCTGGCCACCGTGAGCCATGCTCTGATCACATCCAGCAGGTTAAATTACTGTAATGCACTCTCCATTGGGCTGCCTTTGAAAATGGCGTGGGAACTTCTATCGACCCAAAATGCAACAGCCGGGCTACTGTCAGGGGCTGGTTACAGGAAATGTATCATTTCTGTGCTGGAAGATGTGCCCTGGCTACCCGATCCCTTTCTGGGAACAATTCTCAGAGCGTTGGTTCTTCCATTTAAAACGCTAAATGGCTTGAGGTCAGGGTACTTGAAGGTCCATCTTGGACCTGGCAACTGGCAGGAAACGGGGGGAGGTGGGTACTTGCATGGGAATGGGGCATGATGATGTCACTCCCAGTGTAACCCAGAAAGTGCCGGCATTGCTCCAGAGTGACACTCTAGCACTTGGCCAAAAGCTCTATGGGAACTGTGAAGAAATGCACTTTTTCCTTTGGAGGTTTGAAATGAGTTACACTTTCACTATGAGTTTTAAAAGTTTTATTTTCTCTCTGGGGAGAGAACAAGCAGGAAGGGGGGAAGTCAGTTCAAGTGCTTTCCAGACTTACCTCAGCCCACCTTCATACAAATGCTGATAGGTCTGGACAATGGGATGGTCAAGCTCCCCCTTTCAAGCAGGGAACAGAGATTTGGAGGTGTTAAATACTAGAGAGACTTCAGGAAGGAGAGAACTGGAGAACTCCAGGAAAAGCCTGATCTGGTCAGCGGATGGGAAAAAGAGAGGTGATGAAATTTAGGGGAGGAAGGAGGAAGGTCTCTTTTTGGGTGCTGAGTACATCAGAGCAGGCAGAACTCTTATCTGAGGTCTGGAGGAGGCGGCAATTACCACGTGCTGGCCTGAAGAGCTGGAAAAAGTTGCAAAGTATTGGGGACTCTGTAGAGATCTACAACATCCAAAGCTAAGAAGCCTGTCCTATATTTTAACATCTGATAGGGCACATATAGGGCACAGTTTACCCATTTCTTTTGAATCCCTTGTTCAGTCTGGTGGTGTGCTAAAAGTATGCTTGTGAACATTTTCCTTTTAATAAATGCTTTATAACTTTTGATGCTGGTAGTGGTACTGTGTTCCAGATGATCCAGAGCCAGGAGGCAACATCAGGGGAAGGCCTCGGCCTCTCTGACCACTTGTTGTCTGGCCAGAGGAACTGTTTGGCCACTGTGTGAGACAGGATGCTGGTCTAAGTGAACCACTGGTCGGATCCAACAGGGCTCTTCTTATTTCCTAATTAGGGAAGGCCTCGGCCTCTATGCCCTGTTATTGGCTGTCCAGAGGAACTGGTTGGCCACTGTATGAGACAGGATGCTGGATTAGATGGACTATTGGTGAGATCCAGCAGGGCTCTTCTGATGTTCTTATGAAGGCCTCGGCCTCTATGCCCTGTTGTTAGACCTCCAGAGGAACTGGTTGGCCACTGTGTGAGATGGCGTGCTAGACTAGATGGACTATTGGTCTGAGCCAGCAGGGCTCTTCTGATGTCCTTATTAGGGGAAGGCCTTGGCCTCTATGCCCTGTTGTTGGCCGTCCAGAGCAACTGGTTGGCCACTGTGTGAGACAGGATGCTGGACTAGATGGACCACTGGTCTCATCCAGCAGGACTCTTCTGATGTTCTTATGAAGGCCTTAGCCTCCATGCCCTGTTGTTGGACCTCTAGAGGAACTGGTTGGCCACTGTTTGGGACAGGAAGCTGGACAAGATGGACCCTCACTGGTCTGATCCAGCAGGGCTCTTCTGATGTTCTTATGAAGGCCTCGGCCTCTCTGCCCTGTTATTGGCTGTCCACAGGAACTGGTTGGCCATTGTGTGGGACAGGATACTGGGCTAGATGGACCACTGGTCTGATCCAGCAGGGCTCATCTGATGTTCTTAAGGTTCCTACTCACCCTCTGACTCACCGTAACCTTTCCTTGGCCCGCAGTCTGCAGCTGCTGCTGGAATCTTCTGAAGCAGGCATCTGTGATGTAAGTTGCACCTCAAAGTGACCAGCGCCAGGTTGGGAACTCCCTGGAGATTTTGGGGGTGAAATCTAGGGAGGGTGGGGTTTGGAGAGGGGAGGGACTTAAGCCAGGTATGATGCCATAGAGTCTACCCTCCAAGGCAGCCGTTTTCTCCAGGGGACGTGATTTCTGTCACCTGGAGATCAGTTGTGACCCCAGGATGTCTCCAGTCACCAACCTGGAGGCTGGCAACCCTATGCATCTGAGGCATGCATTTAGTGCTTTCCTATGGGAGCATGTTGGGCTGGTAGCTGAGAAGACCAGATGGCGTGCTCTCTCAAACGGGGCGCTGTACTCTCCTTTATGTACCCAGGCAGCAGAATGAGGTGGTAGAATCCCGAGGGGGTAGAATGAGCAGTACCACTAATGGTATCTGGTCCAACAACCGTAATGAATTCTTCTTCTTCTTCTTCTTCTTCTTCTTCTTCTTCTTCTTCTTCTTCTTCTTCTTCTTCTTCTTCTTCTTCTTCTTCTTCTTCTTCTTCTTCTTCTTCTTCTTCTTCTTCTTCTTCTTCCTCTTCCTCTTCTTCTTCTTCCTCTTCTTCCTCTTCTTCCTCTTCTTCCTCTTCTTCCTCTTCCTCTTCTCCACCTCCTCCTCCTCTTCCTCCTCCTCCCTTTTCTCCTCCTCCTTCTCCTCCTCCTCTAATGGTAGCAGGGTGAGGATACAGACTCCAAATGCTCCCCCCCCCCAGAGGATCCCTGCATCCAGCAGGGCTCTTCTGATGTCCTTATGAAGGCCTCGGCCTCTATGCTCTCTTGTTGGGACCTCTAGAGGAACTGGTTGGCCACTGTGTGAGGCAGGATGCTGGACTAGATGGACCACTGGTCTGATCCAGCAGGGCTCTTTCTGATGTTCTTACGAAAGTGGGGTGGTGGAGTAGATTATTCCCTTGGAGAAAAATTAAATAGAAAAAGCCTCATCCGTTTACTGGAAGTTTTGACTATAGAGTTCCTGGCAATTCTTAGAGCTGCTCAGAAGGGATGACCTTACCATAGAGTTTCTAGCAATTGCTAAGCGATTGTTGCCACTTCCAGGTAGCTTAAGGAATCACCAGGAACTCTGTTGTTAGGAGTTCTGGTACAGAGCCAAGGCCTTCTTTTTCTCTTTAATTTTTTTCCAACCCTCGGGACTCTTTTCCCCCAACCCTCCTGCCGGTTGCTGGGCACTGCTTAGCAACTCCATTTAGAGGCCTCTGAGCAGGGGTTTCCGCAGGGGTCTTTTTTTGGGGGGGAGCGCACCAGAGCACAGCTCCCGGAGCTCAGGAGCCAAGCCCCGCCCCCAGCCGGCATCCCGGGGAGACTTTCAGGCAGCCGCATGTCAATTTCAGCTCCATTATATCCTATGGGCCATTGAAGTCAATGGTAAAAACATAGGGTATATTCTGGGAGCTGCAGGGGAGGAGGTTTGAGGGAGAGGCTCCAAACTCACAGGGTAGCTGTTGGAGCCTCTCCCAAGATACCCACCAAGTTTCAAGAACATTGGATTAGGGGGTCCAATTCTATGGTCCCCCAAACAGGTTGCCCCTGTTCCCTCCATTGTTCTCTATGGTGGGGAAAAAAGTAAGTTTTTTCCCCACTATAGAGAACAATTGAGGGAACAGGGGCAACCTGTTTGGGGCACCATAGAATTGGACCCCTTGGTCCAATGTTCTTGAAACTTGGTGGGTATCTTGGGGAGAGGCTCCATCAGCTACCCTGTGAGTTTGGAGCCTCTCCCTCAAACCTCCTCCCTCCAGCCCCAGAATATACCCTATGTTTTCACCATTGACCTCAATGGCCCATAGGATATAATGGGGCCAGTTGCTGCCGAATTTCTTTCATTCCCTCCTTTCCTTCTCTCTTTTTCCTCTTTCCCTCCTTCTTCTCTTCTCTCTTTCTTTCTTTCTTTCCCACCTTCTTCTCCTCTCTTTTTCTTCCTTTCCCTGTTTCCCTCCTTCCCTCTCTTTCTTTCCCTCCCTTTTCCTTCTCTTTCTTTCCCTCTTTCTTTCCCTCTACTCTCTCTTTTTCCTTCCCTCTTTCCTCCTTCTGTGGCCCAACTCTCATGAGAAGGAGTTTAAACTTTAAACCCCTTCTCTCTTAGCTCCCCCACCCAGACCAGCTGGGGAAGGGAAGGGGAGGCTTTGAAGATGTCTCCCCCCTTTTGCTTCCCCTTCTGACATCACTTCCGGTGATGTCAGGGGGTGTGGCATCTGCTAATAGCCTAATACCTCATTAGCATACCATATGCTAATGAGCTCCTGCAACTCTTTTTCTACGAAAAGACCCCTGGGTTTCCGTATAGTTTGAGGATGTGGTTTGGGGAATCATGGGGGTGGCTTCCGTTGTACTGAGGTCCATCTCCCTGGCTGTCTTTCAGGTCTCCAGTCTGGTGCCCCACTGCGAAAGCTTGCTGAGCGAAACCGTTGTGCCGATGATCAATGGTAAGAGAAACGGGGGGAACCAGCGGCTCTGGGCATCCTCTTAAACTCCACCGAATGATTTCAGGCTGGTTCCGAAATGGCTCCCTCACACTCCTGTCTTAGCTCCCGGGATGTGGCTCAATGGCAGAGCATCTGCTCAGCAGGCAGAAGGTGCCCTGTTCATATTGGGATATCTGGTTAATATAGCAGAATTTGCCCAGTCATAGAAGTGTAATACGGAGTGCAATAAATAAACCTCCCAAGAAGTATGTATTGCAAAAAAGGTGAGACTTACATTTATGCAGTTCCCATTCAGGTTGCACTCAAAAGAATAGAAAGAACTCTAATCTAAAGAGGACTTTCCCTATCACAGATGGCCAGTTTGTCCGGCATCATGCGTGCAGGAGTGGGAAGGCATTGCCTCTGCAGGAGAGACCTGTAGAGACATGTGTCTCCAGAGCTCTTTTTGTAGCAGGAACTCCTTTGCATATTAGGCGACACGCCCCCTAATGTAGCCAATCCTCCCAGAGCTTACAGTATCCCCTGTAAGAAGAGCTCTGTAAGCCTCTTGGAGGATTGGCTACAGTAGGGGTGTGTCGCCTAATATGCAAAGGAATTCCTGCTACAAAAAGAGCCTTGCGTGTCTCCATGGAAGGCCAATGTGAAGCATGGGAGAGGAGATAGCTCAGAGGGCCAGCTTTGAGGTTACAATAAAGAGAGGCAGCCCATTCAAGGAGAGAACATCTACACACACTTAGAGTGATGTAGGCCTCCTCCCCCAATGTCCAGGCATGCTGAATGGCTCACTCCAACAGTTCGATCCCCAGCATCTCCAGCAAAAAGGGTCAGGTGGTAGGTGGTTTGAGAAGACCTCGACCTGGGATGCTGGAGAGCTGCTGCCATAGACAATACTGACCTTGACGGACCAGTGGTCTGATTCAGTAGACAGCAGCTTCATACGTACATACTGGGGAAGGGCCGTGGCCAATGTTCCCTCTAAGCTGTGGAATCCTGTGAGCAAAAATTCTACCTCATGAGCTACTGGCATTAAAGTTGTGAGCAAGTGATTTGGCCAATGCATAAATTAGTTTGCTCTGGAGGCATCCTTGCTGAGCTAAGACAAAGGTGTGTGAGCTGGAGGCTAAAAAATTGTGAGCTAGCTCACACTAACTCAGCTTAGAGGGAACACTGGCCGTGGCTGAATAATGGAGCATTTGCTTGGTGAGCAGAAGAAGAAGGAGAGAAGAAGAGATTGGATTTATACCCTGCCCTTCACTCGGAGTCTCAGAGTGGCTTACGACCTCCTTCCCCTTCCCCTCCCCACAACAGGCACCCTGCGAGGTAGGCAGGCCTGTAGCCAGGATATTTTTTAATTCAGGGGGCCTTTAAATAAGTCAGGGGCACCCCTCACAGACCCTCCCCAAGGGAGCATCACAAATTAAAAATTGGAAATTGGGGGGGGGGGGGTCTGGGCTGGATGAGAAATCAGGGGCCTTGGCAGTACGTTGGGGGGGGTGTCAAGCCCTGAGACGCCCCACTGTGGCTATGGGCTTGGAGGTAGGTGGGGCTGAGAGAGCTCTTTTGAGGACTGCTCTTGAGAGAACAGCTCTGACAGAACTTGTGACTAACCCAAGGTCACACCAGCAGCTGCAAGTGGAGGAGTAGGGAATCAAACCCGGTTCTCCCAGATTAGAGTCCACGCTCCCAACCACTATACCAAACTGGCTCATCAAACAGAAGGTTCCAGGCTCAGTTTAAAGCATCTCCCGCTAAAAGAATCAGGTGGCAGGTGGTTTGAAAAGACCTCCACCTGGGATGCTGGAGATTCTGATTTGGTACTGGTGGACAATTCTGACCCTGATGGACCAAGGTTCAGTAGAAGGCAGCTTTGTGTGTGTTCATCCTGGTTAAGGGCTGTGGCTCAGTCCTGGAGTCTCTGCTTGGCCTGCAAAAGGTCCCAAGTTCAATCCCTGGCATCTTCGGAAGAAAGGATCAGGTGGTCGGTGGTCTACCACGGAGGTGGTGGCAGCTAAAAGCATGGACAGTTTCAAGAGGGAATTAGATAAACATATGGAGCAGAGGTCCATCAGTGGTTATTAGCCACAGGGTATAGATAGGAAAGGAGCTGCGGTGGCTCAAGTGGTTAAGATGCTGAACTGCAGGCTGTGGAAGGTCAGTCGTTCAGCAGTTCAAGCCCCGTAAGTGCCGCATGACGGGGTGAGCTCCCGTCTCTCGTTCCAGCTCCTGCCAACCTAGCAGTTCGAAAGCAAGAAATTGCAAGTAGATAAATAGGTACCACTTCAGTGGGAAGGTAACAGCGTTCCGTGCGCCTTGGTGTTTAGTCATGCCGGCCACATGACCACGGAAATGTCTTCGGACAGCGCTGGCTCTTCGGCTTTGAAACAGAGATGAGCAAAGTGATGCTCTGTATTCTTGGTGCTGGGGGGGCAACAGTGGGAGGGCTTCTAGAGTCCTGGCCCCACTGCTGGACCTCCTGATGGCACCTGGTATTTTTGGTCACTCTGCGACACAGATTGTTGGACTGGACGGGCCATTGGCCTGATCCAACATGGGCTTCTCTTATGTTCTTATGGACAACACTGCCCTTGATGGACCAGTGGTCTGATTCAATAGATGACAGCTTCACAGGTTCATGTGTTCACTGTGCTATACAGGGGCTCCGTGAGACCCCGAGGCAGGCCCTGAGCTCCCGGATCAACCCTTGGGTGCGGCAGTGCGTCTTTTCCCAGTGGTCTAAGACAGTTTCCTTCATTTATCTTAGCCCAGCTCCGTGGTGGCCTCCCGCTTCCTTCCGTCTTAAACTTTCAGTTCAGTAATTCATCTATCCAGGCGATTCAGGTAAGATTTAAGCAGTATAGATAGCCACGCTCCCTGTCAGACTCCCCGGCAGCAATCTGTTCCCAACAACCTTCTTGCAAAGAAGTGAAGTTTATTGAAACATTGAAGTATGCAGACTGTCTTTACACATCTCGTGTTAGAACTGGCAAGAAGCGCGTGAAGCAAACAGATATACATAACTCAAGAGGGTCCCCTGACGGCCTGAAGCCAGGGCTATTTCTGGACAGGAACGCACAGGAACGGCGTTCCGGCTGGCTCCCGAGTTGGCCACGCCCAACAGGAACTCATTAGCATAACAGACCACACCGAACAGCAGGAACTCATTAGGATTGGCTACATGAGGGGTGTGTGGCCTAACATGCAAAGGAGTTCCTGCTACCAAAACAAGCCCTGGGTTTTGACAACAAAGTAAACAGAATAAGAAGCAAAAGGTGGGTGTGGCTGGATGGCTACACATCTGATAACATGGGGGTGTGGCCTAATATGCTAATGAGTTTCTGCTGTTGCGTGTGGTTTATTACGCTAATGAGTTCCTGCTGGGATTTTTCTACAAAAATAGCCTTGCCTGAAGCCAATCACAGAACAGGTAGAAGCCCGCCAAAGCTAACGGGTCCAGTTTCCCAGGAGAAAGCTGATGCTGGACACCGAGGCCAAAACGCTCATGTTACAGAGATTAAGAAACACCGAAGGCACAGAGAAAAGAAACCTAAAATTCCAGAGGGCCCCCACACACTCTATGGCAGCTAGTGGCCTAGCTGACACTCCCCCCCCAAGGGTGCCAACTCAGGTTGGGAAATTCCTGGAGATTTAGGGGTGAAGCCAGGGGAGGGCAGGGTTTGGAGCGGGGGGGAAGGCACTTCAGTGGGGTACAGTGCCCCGGGCCCACCCTCCAAAGCAGAGGGTTTTGTTCAGAGAAACTGATTTTTGTTTTTGTTCAGAGAAACGGGTCCCTGTTGTCGGGAGGCCAGCTGTCATTATAGGGGTTCTCCAGGACTCACCTGGAGGTTGGCCACCCCACCCCACCTTTGATGTCCTGTAAAAGATAAATTACAGGAGCTGCGGTGGCTCAAGTGGTTAAGACGCTGAACTGCAGGCTGTGGAAGGTCAGTAGTTCAGCAGTTCGAGACCCGAGGAGTGCCGCATGATGGGGTGAGCTCCCGTCTCTAGTTCCAGCTCCTGCCAACCTAGCAGTTCGAAAGCAAGAAATGGCAAGTAGATAAATAGGTACCACTTCGGTGGGAAGGTAACAGCGTTCCGTGCGCCTTGGCGTTTAGTCATGCCGGCCACATGACCACGGAAACGTCTTCGGACAGCGCTGGCTCTTCGGCTTGGAAACGGAGATGAGCACTGCAACCCTAGAGTCGGATTCGACTGGCTTTCGAGCAAGTGAACCTTTACCTTTACCTTTAAAAGATAAATTGTGCTTTGTTTTTATTTAACATGGTGATCCTCAGCGGGGGCTATGCCGCCCTCCAGTAAGCGATCCATTCATCATGGGGGGGTTGGGATTCAGAACTTTAGGGGCAAACAGGGAGGGGGGGGATTTTGGATTTTGCTCAGCCCTTCCTCCCCGCTTCTGTTTCCCCTCCTTCCAGGGCTAGGTAGGGTGCTCTCAGACAAAATGCTTCACGACATAAACCGGTCCCTTTTCTCCCTCACTTAGGGTGCGGTTGTGCTGTGTGTCTGATTCAATGGATCTCTCCCTTTCGGAGGTCTGAACAAAAGGGCCCATTGGTTTAAGAGGTCCGTGGAGGCGAGCCCAGCTGGGAGGAAGCCCCACTGCCAGCAACTGACTTCACGTGGCACGAGGGCTGCCAACTGTGTGTTGAAAAACTCCTGGAGATTTGGGGGATGGTGTCCGACTGGGGCCGGCGGGGTTTGGAGAGGGCGGGAACCTCAGCAGGGTATAATGCCATAGGGCAGGGGTGTCGAAAGAGTTTGTTATGAGGGCTGGATCAGACATAAATGGAACCTTGTCGGGCGGGGCCATGCGTGCCATAAAATGTAATGCCATGGTACCGATATTTCCAAATCAACCGCCTCTGTTTGCAAATAAATCTTAGCGCAATTCTACAGCAGCCCTTAACTCCCTTTGAAGCCCTTGTTCGAAACGCAGATGAAAGCAAGAGGGGTGGGTGGGTTATATCTAAGATATGCCCTATTCTCACGTCCCTGCAATTACTTGTAGTGATTGTGGACAATGTGTTGAATTATTGATGAATAGAATGTTCTCTTTAAGCAGTTAAGCATTTGTGGATGCATCTTGAGTGGAATGTCCGCTTGCAAATGGTTAAGCAGATGAATACTTATCCCGTAAAACAGGGGTCTTTTCGTAGAAAAAGAACTGCAGGAGCTCATTAGCATCTGATATGCTAATGAGCGACTAGGCTATTAGCAGATGCCACGCCCCCTGACATCACCAGAAGTGATGTCAGAAGGGAAAGCAAAGGGGGGGAAGGCATCTTCGAAAGCCACCCCTTCCCTTCCCCAGCTGGCCTGGGTGGAGGAGTGAAGAGAGAAGGGGTTTAAAGTTGAAACTCCTTCTCACTAGAGTTGGGCCACAGAAGGAGGAAAGAGGGAAGGAAAGAGAGAGAGAGTAGAGAGAAGGAAAGAGGGAAAGAAAGAGAAGGAAAGAAGGAGGGAAAGAAAGAGAGAGAAGGGAAGAAGGAAGGGAACAGGGAAAGGAGGCAAAAAGAGACGATAAGAAGGCAGGAAAGAAAGAAAGAAAGAAAGAAAGAGAGAAGGGAAGAAGGAGGGAAAGAGGAAAAGGAGAGAAGGAAAGGAGGGAATGAAAGAAATTTGGCGGCAATTCAGCCCCATTATATCCTATGGGCCATTGAAGTCAATGGTGAAAACATAGGGTATATTCTGGGGGCTGGAAGTCAGGGGGTTTGAGTAAGAGGCTCCAATCTCACAGGGTAGCTGTTGGAGCCTCTCCCCAAGATACCCACCAAGTTTCAAGAACATTGGACCAGGGGATCCAATTCTATGGGCCTCCAAACAGGTTGCCCCATCCTCTCCATTGTTCTTTATGGTGGGAAAAAGGTTACGTAGCTCTGGGGGAAGGGGGTTTGAGGGAGAGGCTCCAAATTTTCAGGGTAGCTTCGGGAGCCTCTCCCCACATACACCCCCACGTCTCAAAGTAATTGGACCAGTGGGCCTAATTCTATGGGCACCCAAACAGGTTACCCCCATTACCTCCATTGTTTCCAATGGGGAAACCCAGCCAGCAGCACTTAAGGCAGGCAAGCAGGTAGCACCAGCAGTCAGACTCTCCCAGAGAATCTCAGGGAAAGTGAACTGTCTTGGGAGGTGCTTGTTTGCCAGGAGAACAAGTGGCACACTCCAGAACAAATGGCACTGCGGCAGTGCAAGCATGGCACCAGTGCCACACAGAAACCCTAAAAGACCAAAAGGAACAACATTTATACATGTATAAATTGATGGTGCAACCTCATTGGAACACTCACACCACACACACCTCAAAAAGAATATTTATAGCACTGGGAAAAATGCATTTTCTTCAGGTGAGCTGACCGCTGCTGCCTGCCAATCTGTTGTAATCCCAGGAGATCTCCAAAGTGATGCCAGCCTCACCAAGCTGCACTTCCTTCCCACCCCAGGCTGGGAACACGCTCTGGAGATTAGCGGAACCGCTGGCTTTCATTTGGACCAGACAGAACGTCCCCAGGCCTACCTTCTCTTGCATTTCCAGCTTTATCACTTGAGGCTGGAAACTTCAATAATGAGAAGCTTGCAAAAATATTTACCTCTTGACATTGCTCCCAATGGGCAAAGTAATCATAGAATCATGGAATGTTGGAGTTGGAAGGCACCTTGCAGGTCATCTAGTCCAACCCCTGGCACTCTGCAGGAGCATCGCTGAAAGGTAGCCCTACATACCTACAACATCCCTGAAAGGTGGTTGTCCAGCCTCCGCTTGAAAACGTCCAGTGAAGGAGCATCCACCACCTGCTGAGGCAGGCTGTCCCACTGCTCAACCACTCTTACAGTTAGGAAGTTTCTCCTTAGCCGGTAACGACTCCCTTGTAATTTCCACCCATTAGATTTAGTTTTGCAATCCGGAGCAAGAGAGAATAGATCTGCTCCATCTTCTACATGACAGCCCTTCAGATACTTGAAGACTGCCATTGTGTCCCCTCTAAGCCTTCTCTTTCCCAGGCTAAACAGACCCAACTCTTTCAGCCTTTCCTCATAATCAGGATGCAGAAGAAGATGAAAGCACTCAAGGGCTCCTTGAGGACAGCTACAAAGCCACGTGGCACTTCAGAGTAACCTTCTGTACGTTCAGGCCTGGGAATGGGCCTGCCCAGTGGTATGGGTGTGCTCAGAAATTGGGCACGCAGATGCTTCTCCTACAGCATCAAACTCCCAACTGTCCTTTCACACCACACCTGCAACACCTTGTGGCAGGACACTGAGATAGCCCAGGGTGAATAAGCTGCTTCAGAAGTAAATAATGCTTTACACAGGGTGTGAGTAAAATGTGGAATTTGCTGCCAGAGGATGTAATGATGGCCACAGTTTTATATGAAGGAAGGAAGGAAGGAAGGAAGGAAGGAAGGAAGGAAGGAAGGAAGGAAGGAAGGAAGGAAGGAAGGTTAAAACACTTGGAGCTCTTTAGCTTGGAGAAACAATGGCTGAGGGGTGACATGATCGAGGTTTATAAGATTATGAATGGGATAGAACAGGTAGAGGAAGAGCTACTTTTCTCCCTTTCTCACAATACAAGAACTCCTTGTGGGCACTCCATGAAATTGCTGAGGGGTCAGGTTAGAACAGATAAAAGGAAGTCCTTCTTCACCCAAAGAGTGATTAACACATGGAATTCACTGCCGCAGGAGGTGGTGGCAGCTACAAGCATGGACAGCTTCAAGAGGGAATTAGATAAACGTACGGAGCAGAGGTCCATCAGTGGCTCTAAGCCACAACATATAGATAGGGACTCTGGGGCAAAAGATGCTCTGTATTCTTGGTGCTTGGGGGGCAACAGTGGGAGGGGCTTCTAGTGTCCTGGGCCCCCTGGTGGACCTCCTGATGGCACCAGGTATTTTTGGCCACTGTGTGACACAGGGTGTTGGACTGGATGGGCCATTGGCCTGATCCAACATGGCTTCTCTCATGTTCTTATAAAGGGATTAGATAGATTCATGGAGGAGAGGTCAATCAGTAGCTACGTGCCATGGTGACTAAAGGGAACCTCTATATCTAGAGGCAGTCAACCTCTGAAACACAATGCCAGGAGGAAGCCTCTGGAGCCCTTCCCTCTGCTTCTGGGCTGTCAGAAAGTGTGTGGGGGGAATGGCCACTGGACGCTCCATTATACTCTATGGAAACCAGTCCCCATAGGGTATAATGGATAATTGATCTGTGGGTATCTGGGGTGCTGGGGGTGTTTTTTTTAGGTAGAGCCACCAATTTTTCAGCATAGCTGATGGTGCCTCTCCTGAGGAACTGGTTGGCCACTGTGCAAGACAGGAGGCTGGACTAGATGGACCACTGGTCAGATGGACTGTTGGTCTGATCCAGCAGGGCTCTTCTGATGTTCTTAGGATGGCCTCAGCCTCCATGCCCTGTTATTGGCCCTCCAGAGGAACTGGCTGGCCACTGTGTGAGACATGATGCTGGACTAGACGGACCACTAGTCAGATCCAGCAGGGCTCTTCTGATGTTCTTAAGAAGGCCTCGGCCTCTGTGCCCCATTGTTGGCCCTCCAGAGGAACTGGTTGGCCTCTGTGTGACAGAATGCTGGATCCAGCAGGGTTCTTCTGATGTTCTTATGAAGGCCTTGGCCTCTCTGCCCTGTTGTTGGCCCTCCAGAGGAACTGGTTGGCCACAGTGTGAGACAGGAGGCTGGACTAGATGGACCACTGGTCAGATCCAGCAGGGCTCTTCTGATGTTCTTATGAAGGCCTTGGCCGCTATGCCTTGTTGTTGGCCATCCAGAGGAACTGGTTGGCCATTGTGAGACAGGATGCTGGACAGGTTGGATCCAGCAGGGCTCTTCTGATGTTCTTCTGAAGGCCTCAGCCTCTCTGCCCTGTGCTGGCTGTCCAACAACATTGGGTCAATATGTGTTGAAGTCAAGTCAGTTGAGTCAAGTCAATATGTGTTCAAGTTAATATTGTGGGTCAATATGTGTTCAAGTCGGGAAAAAGAGATTAAGTTTCTAGACACTCTCAATGGCTGTGCTACGGAGCAGATGGTCACTGAACCTACCAGGGAAGAGGCGATCCTGGATTTGGTCCTAAGTAACACCCAAGACCTGATGAGAGATGTGAAAGTGATTGCACTGCTTGGGAACAGTGACCGTAACGTCATTGAGTTCAACATTTGTATAAATAGGGAGTTGCCCAAAAAGACCGACACAACCACTTTTGACTTTAAAAGGGGTAACTTCTCTGAAACGTGGGGACATGTGAAGAGGAAACTGGAAGGAAAAGAAAGAAGGGTCAAAACCATTGGGGAAGCTTGGAGAGTGTTTAAAACTACAATCCTAGAAGCTCAGGTTAAAATATATACTGCAGGTTAGGAAGGGCACAGATAGGTATAGAAAAAGGCCTGCATAGTTAACAAAGAAAGCAATGGAAGCTGTAAAAGGTAAGAAGGATTCCTTTAAGTTATAGAAAGCTAGTCTCAGTGCGGTTGATAAAAGGGAACACAGGCTGTGGCAAATAAAATGCAAGTCTGTGATCAGGCAGGCAAAAAGGGAATATGAGGAGCATATCACAAAAAAACATAAGGACCAACAATAAAACTTCCTACTTCTTCACCCCAAAGAGTGATTAACACATGGAATTCACTGCCACAGGAGGTGGTGGCAGCTACAAGCATGGACAGTTTCAAGAGGGGAATTAGAGAAACATCTGGAGCAGAAGTCCATCAGTGGCTATTAGCCACAAGGTATAGATAGGAACTCTTAGTCTGGGGCAGGTGATGCACTCTATTCTTGGTGCTGGGGGGGCAGCAATGGGAGGGCTTCTAGTGTCTTGGCCCCACTGCTGGACCTCCTGATGGCACCTGGTATTTTTGGCCACTGTGTGACAGAGTGTTGGACTAGATGGGCCATTGACCTGATTCAACGTTAGCTTCTCTTATGTTCTTATGTTCCTTCAAATGCTTTGGATTATTAGGAAAGGAATTGAAAACAAATCAGCCAGTATCATAATGCCCCTATATAAATCGATGGTGCGACGTCATTTGGAGTACTGTGTACAATTCTGGTCACCACACCTCAGAAAGGATATTATAGCACTGGAAAAAGTGCAGAAAAGGGGAACTAGAATGATAAAAGTGTTGGAATACTTTCCCTATGAAAAAAGGTTAAAGCGCTTGGGGCTCTTTAGCTTGGAGAAACAACGGCTGAGGGGTGACATGATTGAGGTTTACAAGATTATTAGAAACACTTCTCCTCTTCCGCAGTGAAGACAGAGACAAAAAATGCATTCAGCTTCTCAGCCATTTCCCTGTCGTCCTTCACTATTCCTTTTACCACTTGGTCAGCCAAGGGCCCCACTGCCTCCCTGGCTGGTTTCCTGCTTATAATGTATTTGAAGAAAGTTTTATTGTTCTTATGGGGTTTTTTTGCCTGTGATATGCTCCTCATATTCCCTTTTTGCCTGCCTGATCTCAGACTTGCATTTTATTTGCCACAGCCTGTGTTCCCTTTTATCAGCCTCACTGAGACTAGCTTTCCATCGCTTAAAGGAATCCTTCTTACCTTTTAGAGCTTCCATTACTTTCTTTCTTAACCATGCAGGCTTTTTTCTATGTCCAGGGCTATTTTTGGGCAGGAACGCACAGGAACGGACTTCCGGCTGGCTCTTGAGTTGGCCATGCCCAGCAGGAATTCATTAGCATAATAGGCCACACCCAACAGCAGAAACTCATTAGGATTGGCTACTTTAGGGCTGTGTGGCCTAACATGCAAAGGAGTTCCTGCTACCAAAAAAGCCCTGGGTTTTGACAACAAACAAGGTAAACGGAATAAGAAGCAAAAGGTGGGTGTGGCTGGATGACCTAACAACCTTCTGGTAACCTGGGGGTGTGGCCTAATATGCTAATGAGCTGCATTGTCAAAGTGTGGCCTAATATGCCTATAAGTTTCTGCTGATGGATGTGGCCTATTATGCTAATGAGTTCCTGCTGGGCTTTTTCTACAAAAAATACCCTGTCTATATCTATTTGTGCCTTTCTTAACCTGCGGTGTATATTTTTTCTGAGCTTCTAGTACTGAAGTGTTAAATAGTCTCCAGGCTTCCCCAATGATTTTGACCCTTTTTTCTTTTCCTTCCAATTGCCTCTTCACACGTCCCCTGAAAAATGAGGCTGAAGTTGGTTCCTTATTCCCAGTTCCTTTTTCATTCCTTATTCCTTATTCATCCAAAAACAGTGAGGAGAGTTTGAAAGCTCTGAACCCCATAATAAGATTTGGACCCCCAAACTTCATACACCCCCATGTTCAGCGAACTCTCCAAAGTGGTTGAATTGGTCTTTTTGGGCAACTCCCTATTTATACAAATGTTGAACTCAATAATGTTATGGTCACTGTTCCCAAGCTGTGCAATCACTTTTACACCTCTCACCAGGTCTTGGGCATTACTGAGGACCAAATCCAGGATCTTCTATGGTAGGTTCAGTGACCATCTGCTCCATAGCACAGTCATTGAGAGTGTCTAGAAACTCAATCTCTTTTCCCCGACTTGAACACATATTGACCCAATCAATGTGTGGGTAGTTCAAATCACCTATTACGACACAGTTATTTTGTCTAGCCATTATCTTTAGTTCATTCATCATTTTATAATCCTCCTCTATCTTTTGATCTGGTGGGTGATAACAAAGTCCCGGTGTTAAGCTTCCTTTTGGGCCCACTGTTTCGATCCATTGCATTTCCAGAATCGCCCTCCAGAGGAACTGGAGGGTGATCCATAGCATTTCCAGAATCGAATCTAATTCTCTTACCTTCTCAGTCTCTATACCCTCTCTGACATACAGAGCCACCCCACCTTCCCCCCATCCTTCCGATATAATTTATAACCAGGAATCACCGTATCCTACTGATTTTCCTCATCCCACCAATTTTCTGAAATATCCAGAATGCCTATGTTTCCCCCCAACACCAAGCATTCCAATTCCCCGATTCTACCTCGGATACTTCTAGCATTTGTATATAAACATCTATAATTTCTCAGGCATGTTAGGCCAGCATCCTTCCACAGAGATCCTGGGATAATCCTTGCACATGTGGCTTGTGGCCCTTGCTCTTAGAGAACAGCTCAGGGGAAAGGCTTGCAGGAAGAGGCGGGATTAATCAGCTTGAAGTCTGGCCAAGAAACTTAGCCAAAGAGTGCCAAAGAGCCCGGAGCTGGCACGTCCTCTTTGCTTGGAGTTCACAAGCCACTGTCCCGCCAACTGCTCTCAACAAACACATTTGTTTACTTCCCAGAACCATTTCCCATCTTTCTGCTTCCTCCTCCTGCTCTTGCCAAAGCAATTACATGCAATTATGTAAGGCTGGCAATTATATAAGGAGTTTCTTATGTCATCATGCCTGATGGAACAAGTTGGGTTCTCTTGCCTGCAACATGGGACATCTTTGCACCTTCTGAAGGGCTGCTGTTCACCCTGGGAGACGTTTGGTATCACCTGCATCCGTGGGCAGCTGTGCAGCAAGGGAATGTCCCAATCCCTGAGCCTCCAGAGAGCCCAGTTTGGTGTAGTGGTTAAGAGCACGGACTCCAATCTGGGAGAACCGGGTTTGATTCCCCACTCCTCCACATGCAGCCAGCTGGGTGACCTTGGGCAGTCACATGTTCTATCAGAGCTGTTCTCCCAGGAGCAGTTGTCGAGAGAGCTTTCTCAGCCCAACTTACCTCATAGGGTGTCTGTTGTGGAGAGAGGAAGGGAAGGGAGAAGTAAACCGCTCTGAGTGAAGTGTGGGGTATAAATCCAATCTCCTCCTCCTCCTCCATCTTCTTCTCCTTCTCCTCCTCTTCTTCCTCTTCCTCTTCTCCTCCTCCTCCTTCTCCTCATTTTGTATCGTCGTTGTGAGGTTTTCACTCTTCCCCAACCCAGTAGTTTTCAGGGAATCCCCCTCCCCTTGTGTGTGCGTGTAAAGTGCCAACAAGTTACTGCCCACGTACGGCGACCCCTTCGAGGGGTTTCCAAGGGAAATGAGAAGCAGAGCTGCTTTGCCTTTGCCTTCCTCTGCAGTCTTTCTTGGTGGTTGTTCGTCCAAGTACAGACGGAGTACTGCTAAGTCTCAGAATATTGATGAGATGGAGGTGTACCGTGTGGCCTTTGAAAACCGGGGGAACGGGAGTACCAACAACGGCGAGTACCAGCACTTCCCTCTGATGATTTCTCCCCAGCCCAGAGGATACCAGAATAGAGATATGTTTTGCGCTGTGCTGCTTAAGTCCAGCTTCTCTGGCCTTCACACACCCTTCCCACTCATAGTGTTGCCAACCTCCAGGTGGGGCCTGGAGATCTCCCTGCTTTTAAAATTGATCTCCAGTCGACCGATATTAGTTCCCCTGGAGGAAATGGTTGCTTTGTGTCAAACCTCGCACCCAGCTCTGTTTGTCATAACAAAAGGGGGGAAAGAAATTCCTACTGGGAGGGGAGTGATAGATGATGAAGAGGAAGAGATTGGATTTATATCCCGCTCTTCACTACCTGAAGGAGTCTCAGAGCAGCTTACAAACTCCTTTCCCCTCCCCCTCCCCACAACAGACACCCTGGGAGGTAGAAGAAGAGAACATAAGAACATAAGAACATAAGAGAAGCCAATGTTGAATCAGGCCAATGGCCCATCTAGTCCAACACTCTGTCACACAGTGGCCAAAATATACCAGGTGCCATCAGGAGGTCCAGCAGTGGGGCCAGGACACGAGAAGCCCTCCCACTGATGCCCCCTCCAGCACCAAGAATAGAGTGCATCACCTGCCCCAGACGGAGAGGAAGGGATTAGATTTATACCCCGCCCTTCACCACCCAAAGGAGTCTCAGAGCGGCTCACAAACTCCTTTCCCTTCCCCTCCCCACAACAGACACCCTGTGAGGCAGGTGGGGCTGAGAGAGCTCTTAACAGAAACCGCTCTTTTTCAAGAACAGCCATGCCAGAACTATGGCTTGCCCAAGGTCATCCAGCAGGTGCAAGTGGAGGAGTGGGGGATCAGACCTGGTTCTCCCAGATTCGAGTCCGCGCACTTCACCTCGACACCAGACTGTCTGTATGTGAACAGTTTGCTCTTAGCGGCATAACTTTCCCAAAGATGAAACCTCCCCCTCCCCATAGGGGGACTCTTTGAAGCCTGATTTCTTTATAGATAGTGGGATGCTGCTTCCTTTTTTGGGGGGGAGATGTAGTGGTTAGGTGCGATGAATGTAACATGGGTATGTGTGACTGCTATTGGGGAGGGGTCCTTTCAAATCACCTATCTTAACTAGGAACTCACCAAAATCATTAGTTCTAACACAGGGCGCATTAACCTGGAACTAGCTTACTTTTCTCAATAAACAAATGTTTTGATACAGAGGGTGTTGTTGAGAGTAACTCGGCCAGGGGTCTGACACTTTGGAGGGCGGACTCTACGGCACGGTACCTCCCCCTCCCAATCCTCCCCCTCTCCAGGCTCCACCCCCCAAATCTCCAGGTATTTCCCAATCCAGAGCTAGCAATCCTACCCAGTCAACGTAAACCCAGCGGGTAGCCGTATCAGTCCGTTGCAATGAAAATTAACAGGGAGCCCTCAAAACTGCGAACCAAGAGGGTCAAGCTAACACTATATAATATAAAAATACAAATGTTTATTAAGGTGTTACACATGTTGAAACATACTATGATTAAAAGAAAGAGTCCAAATTTCAGACTTTTAAAAACTTTTCTACTGCAAATACACTTGATGGGTAAACACTTTTTAACGTAGGACCAGACGTGTTTTGGCCCCTTCGGGCCTTCCTCAGTGGTCACTATTCTCTATATTACACTGACACATATCCAAAGGTAAAGGTAAGGTTCCCTTGCTCGAAAGCCAGTCGAATTTGACTCTAGGGTTGTGGTGCTCATCTCTGTTTCCAAGCCGAAGAGCCAGAGCTGTCCGAAGACGTTTCCGTGGTCATGTGGCCGGCATAACTAAACACCAAGGCGCATGGAATGCTTCCTAGCCTTCCTATCAAAGTGGTACCTATTTATCTACTTGCAATTTCTTGCTTTCGAACTGCTAGGTTGGCAGGAGCTGGAACTAGAGACGGGAGCTCACTCTGTCATGTGGCACCCAGGTCTTGAACTGCTGAACTACTGACCTTCCACAGCCTGCAGTTCAGCGTCTTAACCACTTGAGCCACCGCAGCTCCCCACATATCCAAATACATGTATAAAAGGGTTTCTGTATACACATATATATAACCAGATGTTGTTTCCTGAAATTATAAAAAGGAAAAAAGGAAGGGGGAAACAAGCCTGATTATGACATACCAAATGTATAAAAAAAATCATTAATGATACTAAAGATTCTTTCTACAGAAGTTACCTTATATGCTTATAGTTATGCTCCTGGCTTGAATGTTGGGCCATAAATATAGCCATGCCAATTCTTCAAATTATTCTGAATAAATATAAAAAATAAAATACAATTATTGAAATTTTTGTTTAAGTAGTCTAATTTTATAGTAATTTTAGCCTAAAATATAATTAAATTGGCCAACAAACCTGGTATCAGAGATTTCATTGGTCTGGATGTGTGTCACTTGGTATTTTTGGCCGCTGTGTGACAGAGTGTTGGACTAGATGGGCCACTGGCCTGATTCAACATTGGCTGCTCTTATGTTCTTATGTTCTTACCTCCTTCAGAGGTAATGATCAAATTACAAACGTCTGCAGTTACATCAATAGACAGTGAAACCTGGGATGATGCCATCACCCACGTGTATTGCACAATGCTTGCCAAGGAGGAAATTACAAAATGGGAGAGGGTAGATAGGAAAGGGAGTGAGAAAAACCAGCGTGGGGGGAGGGAAACAAGGTCAACATAAAAAAACTGCAGAATAACAGGTATAGGTGTTTTCAAAGACAGCAAGTCCAATCCACTTCTTCATTCAGTCCTAAGGGAGCCAACGTCTGCAGGTGGTGAACCCAAAATAACTCTCTTTTCTGGAGCACTCTGCACATGTTTGGATTAGTAGTCCGGACTGTCTCTATGATCCAGAATTTCAGCTCTTTTCGGTGTGGACCAAGTCCAGAAGATGGTTCACAAGTGGCGGTCCGTTTCTTTCATCTGATGCTGCTCTTATGCTCCCCAATTCTTACTTTCACCGGTCTTGACGTTTGCCCTAAATACATTTTTTCACATGGACGTTGGATACAGTAAATTACTCCTTTGCTGTTACAGTTGCAGAACGTATTAACAAAGAAAGTTTTTGTTCTAGCCGTATTTTGAAAGGACTTTTTGGCCTCAGCACAATCACACACGTAACAGCTTCCACAAGCAAAAATAACCATGAGGTATCTGCCTCCCCCTCATGCAGCTGGTGTCCTTCATAAGAAAGAAGCCCTCCCACTGCTCTCCAGCACCAAGAATAGAGAGCATCACCTGCCCCAGACTGAGAGTTCCCATCTATACCCTGTGGCTAATAGCCACTGATGGACTTCTGCCCCGTATGTTTATCTAATTCCCTCTTGAAACTGTCCATGCTTGCAGCTGCCACCACCTCCTGTGGCAGTGAATTCCATATGTTAATCACTCTTTGGGTGAAGAAGTATTTCCTTTTATCTGTTCTAAACCGACTGCTCAGCCTGCTTCAGGAAGGCTGCTTCTGACTAGTACATGTCTGAGATTTCTTGCTCTCCTGGCTGTGAACAAGGGAGGATTCTCGCATCTAGGGCTGTTGGATAAGAGGTGCCAATATTTGTTTACAATAGTCTGTACCGGTTTAAGTGTGCTATTATAAGTTAGAGGTATAATCATCCTATCTATTCTCTGATTGCGAGCTCTAGGGGTGAGTAGAGACGTTCTGGAGGTATTACAGGCTCTGTAATAAGCTCTTTTCAAGTTTCTAGATGTTGGCAAGTTGGCCTCTGCTGGCAAGCTGATCCATTAAAATGCCTGCCCGTCTCTTAAAGTCCCTGTCCTCACTGCAATTTCATCTCAATCTTAACAATTGGAAGTAAGGGAAATTCCTTTTAATGTGTCCAGGGTGGAAACTATCCATTGCTAAGTAAGAGTTGGCATCAGTGGGTTTTCTATGGACTTCTGTTTGCATCTTATTGCCTGTCCTTCTTATTTCTACATCTAAAAAATGTACCTTATAATTACCATATGTTAATTCCGATTTAATTGTGTTATGTATCTGATTTATATATTGGCCAAATTCAATCAAAGATTCCATTGTACCATTCCAAACCATAAAGATATCGTCCAGGAATCTTTTATAAAAAAGCCCTATGTTATTGGGGTGGGGGTGGGGGGATAAAGGAATGCAGTTGGATAATCGGGTGATGCATCTAAACCTGCCCTACAGGAGCCCTGTGACATCAGTAATCAGCAGGTCTGCATTTTACCCCCAGGTTAATCTGTTAAATTTTGTCCCACAAAACTTCATGGTAGCCAAGCAGTTCTACAAGAACAATCTCCTTCTTTCTCTCTGTAGAGCCCAACATTTGAAAATGACAGACATGAAAAACTCAGGGAGAAGGCCTGGAACGTAAAGGGCACAATTAAAGAGACTAGGTTGTGGCCTGGCTCAGAACCAAGAGAACTGTTAGAACATCTACCTTGATTCTCTTTGTTAGGGGCCAGAAATGGGAACAGGTGTGTGTGAGTAGAATAGGGGTATTCTTTTGACTTTAGTTTTTGGGCACAAAACAAAGTAGGTCAAGAGTAGGTCTTCTTAATGACCTCAGAAGTTAACTTCTCTGGAAGCAGTATTTAAGAAGACGAGGAGAGAATTCATATGGAATTCACTGCCACAGGAGGTGGTGGCAGCTACAAGCATGGGCAGTTTCAAGAGGGAATTAGATAAACATATGGAGCAGAAGTCCATCAGTGGCTATTAGCCACAGGGTATAGATGGGAACTCGCAGTCTGGGGCAGGTGATGCACTCTATTCTTGGTGCTGGAGGGGGCAGCAGTGGGAGGGCTTCTCGTGTCCTGGCCCCACTGCTGGATCTCCTGATGGCACCTGGTATATTTTGGCCGCTGTGTGACAGAGTGTTGGACTGGATGGGCCATTGGCCTGATTCAACATTAGCTTCGCTTATGTTCTTATGTTATGTAACCAGTTCAACCATTAGCAGCTCAAAACAACAGACGTCTGGTTCCCTTACAGTCATGGCAGATGATAAAATCCAAAAGGAGAAATGCCTGTGTCCTGCTCCCACTGTGCTCAGCAAACTCCAAAGCCTCCCCCTCCCCCAAGGAGTCTTCAAGCTCCAAGAACAGGGCCTTTTCCGCAAGAACCCCTTCCGTCGGAGGAAGGCGCCAAACTAGGCTGAGCCCCATGGAAACCCAAATCAGTCTGCCTACAAGGGCTGCCAGCTCTGCGTTGGGATATACCTGGAGATCTTGGGGGGTGGATCCTGGGGAGGGCGGGGTTTGGGGAGGGGAGGGGCCTCAGCAAGGCCCAGTGGCTGTCGTGGCAAGAGCGAGGGTGTCGAACTCATTTGTTAGGAGGGCCAGATCTGACATACTTCAAGGGGGAATTAGATAAACATCTGGAGCAGAAGTCCATCAGTGGCCATTAGCCACAGGGCGTAGATGGGAACTCTCAGTCTGGGGCAGGTGATGCCCTCTATTCTTGGTGCTGGAGGGGGCAGCAGTGGGAGGGCTTCTGGTGTCCTGGCCCCACTGCTGGACCTCCTGATGGCACCTGGTATATTTGGGCCGCTGTGTGACAGAGTGTTGGACTAGATGGGCCATTGGCCTGATTCAACATTGGCTTCTCTTATGTTCTTTTGTTCTTATGACATAAATGGGACTTTGTCGGGCCAGGCCACATGTGTCATGAAATGTAATGTCAGGTAGCGGAGAGATAAACTTTATAAAGGACACCAATGAACACAAAGTTTTTTTTAACTTAAAATATGAACATGCTTAAAACATTAGTGAAACGGATTTGTTTGTATTGCGCCGTATCCGTTGCGAGTGAGCGACAATAGAAGAGAATTTTCAGCAGAATCACTACAGTAAAAATCCGGCTTGGTCTTCAACAATAGTGTCCTTCAAAAACCTTTTAAGGCGCTCTGCTAATATTTTTGCAGATATCTTATAATCGTTATTCAATAATGAGATAGGCCGATAATTCTTTACATTTGTTAAATCTTGAGTCTCTTTAGGAATTAAGGTGATTGCAGCTTCGTTCCAGGAATCTGGTATCTTTCCTGTCCTTCTAATTTCGTTTAGAAGTATCTCCAACACCGGAACCAGGTCTTCATGAAGTTTTTTATAAAATTTGGCTGAAAAGCCATCCGGGCCTGGAACTTTAGAAATCTTTGCTTCTCCAATTGCTTTACTAATTTCTTCTTTAGTTATTACAGCTTTTAAGAATGCTTTCATTTCAGAGCTTGGTTGTATCAAATTAACCTTGGATAGATAATCTTGCATCTTTTGAAGATCCACTTGTTTTGCTTGAAAAAGAGTCGCATAATACTTAAAAAATCCCCTCCTGATCCCTCCTGGGTCTGAAATCTCTTTATTTCCATCTTTCAAATTAGTAATTGTTTTAGTCTCTCTTCTTTTCTTCAATTGCCATGCCAAGTATTTGCCATGTTTATTTGCACCTTCAAAGGATTTCTGTTGCAATTTTTTCAAATTCCAATATACTTCTTTGTTCAACCTCGCCTCATATTGCTCCCTTAAAATCCTCAATTCTCTCAAAATCTTCTTTTTGCCAGGCCTTTTCTTAAGTTCCATTTCTTTTTTCCGAATGTTTTCCATGATCTCTTTATCTATTTTCAGTTGTTGTTTCTTTTCATTATTATTAATTGCAATCAGATGTCCTCGCATCACAGCCTTGTAAGCTTCCCATACCGTTTGCGTCTGTACACCCTTATTTAAATTCAGTTGAAAATATGTTTGGGTTTCTGTCCTTATTCTATCCAGAATATTTTGTTTGTCCAGCAAATCTTCATTGAGTCTCCATCGGAATTTCTTTCTCTTAACATACGCTGACCATTTCACCGGACTATGGTCAGAAAGAATTCTAGGTAACATCTCAATTTTGCGTGTCTGCAAGTTCAAATTCTCCGTCATCCACATCATGTCTATCCTTGAAAAGGATTCGTGTCTTGATGAATAAAAGGAATACTCTCTGTCCCTGGAATTTTTAACTCTCCAAACATCTACCAAATGTTCATGTTTAGTCAATTGAAAAAAGACCTTCGGAAGTTTGCCCATGGCTTCAATTCCTTTTTGGATTTTCTATCAACAACATTATCGACAGTACCATTAAAGTCACCCATCAAAATCATTTGCTCATAGGTTAACTGTCGTAGCTGTTCCCACAAATCTTGAAAATTTTTTCCTTCGCACCATTTGGGGCATAGAGATTAACAATTAAAGTCTTTTTATTTTGCAGTACGGCTTCTACCGCCAGAAGCCTCCCTTCATTATCTTTAAACACTTCTTTTGGTTCCAATTCCTTTTTGATATATATAACAACTCCTTTTTTCTTTTGGGAGGAGAGGGAGTAAAATTCCTCTCCTAATCTTTTTTGAATCAAAAATTTGGCATCAGATTTTTTAATATGTGTTTCTTGCAAACAAACAATATCACATTTTTGTTTTTCCAACCAAAGTCTAACATTTTTTCTTTTTTGAGGTGAGTTAAGTCCATTAACATTCCAAGATATAATTTGACTCTCCATGTTGATTTTCTGCTTATTTATCAGAGTCTTTAAAATTATCGTTGATGAATCTGGTCATTTGCTCTACTGACTTGATGGTGACTCTCTTCTGTTTGAATGTAAAACTGACACCTTTAGGAATTTCCCATCTGTATCTTATACCCTCTGTTTTCAGTTTGTCAATCAGATCTTTGAAGAGTCGTCTATCCTGGAGCATTGCTCTGGGTAGTTCCTTTAAAACCATGATTTTCTTGTTGTCAATTATGAAATCTTCCTGAAATTGTTGCTTAAATAAATCCTCCTTCAGTTTTTTAGATATAAACTGGACAATTACATCTCTGGGTAGTTTTTTCCTTTGCGCAATCGCAGAATTGACTCTGTACACCACATCAATCTGTGCCGCCACCTTCTCCTCTTCCATTTTTAAAAAATCTGCAACAGCATCCACCATAACAGAATGGATATTCTCACTCTTGTCTTCAGGGATCCCCCTGAATCTCATGTGGTTAAGCATTGCATTGTATTGGACCATCACATTAACTTTTTCTGTTTCCAAAGTAACCTCAGCAACATTAGATGCCACTCTCTTCACTCTTTCATCCGTCTCATCAGCTCTTTTAGTCAACGTCTGTATCTCTTTTGTAATCCCAGACATTTCTTTTTTCTGTTATAAGGGTTTTTTCCAACTTCTGAATCGCGTCCATCACCCGTTTCTCCATAGCTTCCATCATGCCCTGTAGCTTTTTTTCTTCTTTCGCAGCCATTTTCGGGGAGGACCAGGAGTTCGCTCTCTGTCGTTGCCGCAGATCGTAAGCCGTTGTTCAAAATTTCCCTCCAACCTACATCAAATCAAAGTCCTTCTTGTGCCCACCTAAATCGCTCTAATTTCACTTTTTTCTATTAAGTCTTTCGTTTAAAATCTAAATAAATTTTTCTGACCTTCTCAAAATGGCGGGCGCAGTTTCTCTATGGTAGATGGATCTTCCGGTTACTCACTTCCTGTCCGGCAATTTTGAAGGTCCCCTTGTCCCTGGTTTCCTCCCTTCTTCCGGCCTCCCTGGACTTCTCTAGAACGATTACTTGTCTGGTCTGAGGTCACTTCCTGTTCTGACGATTTCTGCTGCAGCTAGAGTACTTTTCCACACTAATTCTCGCGGAGTTTGTTGTTAGTTTCTATTTTAAAGTCAATAATCCAACCGCAGGAATGATCAACAAACCGGCTTTTTGGCCTTTTTAAGCTGTTTAACTGCACTTTTTCAAGTTTGATGTTAGTACGACAGATACAGCACGATCATGCGCTTCATCGGATGTTGTTTACTTTCGGCCAAAACGCGTCTCCGGTGAGCAATTTTAAAAAAGTTACCTTCAAAGTCCGTGTCTTGTTATAGCAGTGTTTCCTTAATATCAGTTTCCGTAGAATGTCTTGGAGGTCTGGGTCATGCGTTCTTATGTTGAGAATCCAACTCGGTGGGGTCTTGTAGAGAATTTCCGAAGTGCCTTCTCTGGGGGAGGGGATCAAGGCTGGTCGCGACGCTCTTTAAAGCCCCGCTATCAGCCGATCTCAACTCCCTCTCGGGCCAAAGCTCGCTGCCAGTCACCCCCTGCCTCGGGGGATCTGCGGAGGGCTGTAAGAAGCCCTCCCTGTCGTCAAGACCCTCCGTATGCTCTGGGAGCTCAGAGAGCAAAGCCAGAACATGTCAGGACGCCATGAATCCCAGACCGGAAGCCGAATAGGGGTATTCTTTTGACTTTAGTTTTTGGGCACAAAACAAAGTAGTCAAGAGTAGGTCTCCTTAATGACCTCAGAAGTTAACTTCTCTGGAAGCAGTATTTAAGAAGACGAGGAGAGATTGGATTTATACCCTGCCCTTCACTACCTGAAGAAGTTTCAGAGCGGTTTACAATCCCTTTCCCTCCCCACAACAGACACCCTGTGAGGTAGGTAGGGCTGAGAGAGCTCTTTTGAGAACTTGCCCATGAGAGAACAGCTCTGAGAGAACTTGTGATTGACCCAAGGTCACACCAGCAGCTGCATGTGGAGGTGTGGGGAATCAAACTCCCAGATCAGAGTCCACTCTGCTAACCACTACACCAAACTGGCTCCCAAATGGTCCCCTCCCACTGGAGGTGTAGAAACCCTTGGTGCCATCCGGCCCAGAGGGAAGGTGAATCGCTGTCAGCTGACTGCCAAGTGAGTTAGATATCTGTTCTTGTTGCAGACTTGGAGTTCATAGATTCCCTTGAAGGGTCTGGCTTCAGGCCTCCTCGCTCTACTTTCCCATCACCAGAGCAGGAGTCAGCTAATAGACTTAGACATTCACCAGCACTGTGGCCTGAAGCTAATTCACCATCGAGTTTTCCCCACAAACCAGAGCCTCTCCCCCAATGTGGCAGGGCACATTTATTTCCTGCTTCAACTTCCTTCGCAGGAAGTGCACTTCCCCGTCCCCCGCCCACTCACCCAAGAAACCTAGCAACCAGTGTACCCCTCAGGTGAGTTAGTGTGAGCTAGCTCACAGTTTTTTAGCCTCTGGCTCACACATTTCTGCCCTAGCTCAGGAAGGAGGGCTCCAGAGCAGACTAATGGATGCAGTAGCCAAATCACTCGCTCACGGATTTAATGCCAGTCGCTCAGCAAAGTAGAATTTTTGCTCACAAGACCCCGCAAGAACCGAGTTTGATTCCCCACTCCTTCACTTGCAGCTGCTGGATGACCTTGGGCAAGCCGTAGTTCTGCCAGAGCTGTTCTCTCAAGGACAGTTCTCTCAGAGCTCTCTCAGCCCCAACTACTTCACAGGGTGTCTGTTGAGAGGAAGGGAAAGGAGTTTGTACGCCGCTCTGAGACTTTGAGTGAAGGGCGGGGTATAAACCCAATCTCCTCCTCCTCCTCCTTTTCTTCTTGAATTCAAAACCATTTCAGGGAAGCAACAACTTCTCCCGTGCATAAATACAATGCAAAGTTTTTTTTACCACTTAAGGCTTTTGTAAATTTGACGTATGTTTTAACATTGATCAAAACAATACAGAAGGTCACTGTAAATATTCCAATAGCTCCAATAAGCTTATAACATTTTAGCACTTGGCTAAAAAAAATTGTTGCAAAAAATATTCCAATGGCTCCAATAAGCTTATAACATTTTAGCACTTGGCTAGAAAAATTTGTTGCAAAAAGAAGCAAGGGGCATCTTTGAGTATAGTACTTCTGCACCACTTGGAACCTTATGGTTCTGTTAAATACTATCTGTGTCTTTAAATGTACTTCGGCATTAGTAATGACAAGTGGAGACCCGCAAGAAACTTGCGGGATGGTCATCCCATTCCTCACACCTTTGCTTCCTCCCCTCTACCCTTACCTATCTCACACTCTTTCTCCCTTCTGGGGGTGGAGCCATAGACTCAACCCTCCAAAGCAGCCATTTTATCCAAGGGAACTGATCTCTGTCACCCGGACAACAGTTGTAATTCTGGGTGATCTCCAGCCCTCACCCAGAGGCTGGCAATGGTAGTTCTCATGGAGGAAATGGCTGGTTTGGAGGGTGGAGTCTATGGCATTATACTGGTCTGAAGTTCCTCCCCTCCTCAAACCCCACCATCCCCAGGATCCACCCCTTAAATGTCCAGGAGTTTCCCAATCCAGAGTTGGCAACCCTATTTCCTTCCCACCCAACAGCCAACGTAACCTTTATCTGCCTTTATCTGTCTTCAGCTTTTTGTCTCCACCCCCTCCCCCACAGCTTCTACCAAGGAAAATTATAGTCTTTCTCCACAGTGGGGACCAAAGCAGCTTACATTATTCTCACCTCCTTTTTATCTGCACAACAACCCTGTGAGGTTGGTTAGGCTAAAAGTATGTGACTGGTCCAAAATCACCCAGTCAGCTTCCACCGCAATATGGGGATCTGAACCTGGGTCTTGCAGACCTATTCTGAGGCTCTAACTGCTGCATCACTGCTGGCTTTCATCGGGTGGCTGCTGAACAGCAACAAGCAGCCAGGCCAAGTTGATTCATACAAATTAGGTGGTATCAAGTCACCCAGAGGGTGCTGCCTAGGGATGCCAGCCTCCAGGTGGGATCTGGGGATCCCCTGGAATTACTGCTCAGCTCCAGACTACTGAGATAACTTCCCCTGGAAAAAATGGATGCTTTGGAGGGTGGACTCTAGGGCATTGTACCCCACTGAGGTCCCTGTCCTCCCCAGGCTCCATCCCCAGATCTCCAGGAGTTTCCAGACCTGGAGCTGGCAACCCCACTACCCCCATCCCCTGCCAGTGCCCGTGGGGGGACCTGGCAACCCTAGACTGCTGCCAGGCCTAGGGTTGGCAACCTCCAAGTGGGGCCTACTGGAGGGTGAACTCCAGAGATCTGTGAACAACAGAGATCTGTCTCCCTGGAGAAAATGGCTGCTTTGGAGGGTGGATTCCGTGGCATGATGCCCAGCTGAGGCCTCTCCCTTCCCCAAATCCTGCCCTCCTTGCACTCCACCCCAAAACCTCTAGGAATCCCCCAGCCTGGCCCCAAGGCTCCCTCCCTCCCCTCCTCCCTCCAAGGCCGAAAGAGGCCTGGAAAGAAAGGAGCCCTCCCCCCACCCTTTGACTGACAGAGCCAGTCAGAAGCCTCTCCCTCCCCCCCCAACGTTCTAATCTCTCACCGTTGATGCCTGGAGTCAGGTCCCTGCAGAGGCCATTTCAAGAGGCTTTTGGGGGGAATTCAACACGTCCCTGAAGGGATTTCCTCACTGTTTGGATTTTTCTACAAACCCAGGAAGTCTACTGACTATGTAGGAAAAGCTGTTGGGGGAGAGTGAGGCCCCTGTTGGAGGGAATAGGTATCCGCACAGAAAAAAAAAAAGTCTGGAATTAGAATAAGGATAGGGATGTAATTAGCTTTTAAGTCTGCCAAGATATGGTCGTGCTTGTAAGAACCACTGTCAATAGGAGTGTCAGAGCCCTTTTGGGAGGAAGTTGAATGTCTAAATAATATGGGTAAGTCGGGTTCTATTGTGGGAATATTGACTGTTGTAGTGTTAATTATATTGTCTACTAGATGTTTATTTGCTTTGTTCTTAGTTCCATGAGAACTGCTCTGAAGAAGAAACATTCGAAACTCTCACAGCCGACAAGAGGAGCAAGCCACTTTGACGCAGCCTCCTTAGCAGACCTGGAATGTGGCAACTGATAAGAAGACCACGGTGTCTATGGACTTTTTAAGTCTATTTAGTCTGACTGGGAAGACTTCTTTTGTGTTTTTCAAAGCCAAGTGCTAAGATGTTATAAGCTTATTGGAGCTATTGGCTCACCAGCTAAGACAGGTCAGTTGCCCTGGAGAAAAGGACCGCTTTGGACGGTGGGAACGATGGCATGGGATATTGCTGAGGCTCCCTCCCATCCTTAGATCCCACCGGCCCCAGGCTTTGCCCCGTCCAATCTCCAGGTAGTTTGCAACCCAGAGTTGGCAACCCCATGATGTGAAGAGCTTTGAACACCTGCAACGTGTCTCTGGACATTTTGCATGTTTGAAATTTTGAGAATTTCCCCCTTAAAAATCAGCAAAGCGGCCAGCAACATAGAATTCATATCGCTAAAGTATGGGATTGAGCAGGTTGAGAAAGAAGTCCTTTTCTCCCTTTCTCACAATACTAGAACTCGTGGGCACTCAATGAAATTGCTGAGCAGTCGGGTTAGAACGGCTAAAAGGAAACACTTCTTCACCCAAAGAGTGATGAACATATTGAATTCACTGCCACAGGAAGTGGTGGCAGCTACAAGCACGGGCAGTTTCAAGAGGGAATTAGATAAACATCTGGAGCTGAAGTCCATCAGTGGCTATGAGCCACAGGGTATAGATGGGAACTCTCAGTGTGGGGCAGGTGATGCACTCTATTCTTGGTGCTGGAGGGGCAGCAGTGGGAGGGCTTCTCGTGTCCTGGCCCCACTGCTGGATCTCCTGATGGCACCTGGTATATTTTGGCCGCTGTGTGACAGAGTGTTGGACTAGATGGGCCATTGGCCTGACTCAACATTGGCTTCTCTTACGTTCTTATGTAATGTAACCAGTTCAACCATTAGCAGCTCAAAACAACAGACGTCTGGTTCCCTTACAGTCATGGCAGATGATAAAATCCAAAAGGAGAAATGCCTGTGTCCTGCTCCCACTGTGCTCAGCAAACTCCAAGCCTCCCCTCCCCCAAGGAGTCTTCAAGCTCCAAGAACAGGGCCTTTTCCGCAAGAACCCCTTCCGTCGGAGGAAGGCGCCAAACTAGGCTGAGCCCCATGGAAACCCAAATCAGTCTGCCTACAAGGGCTGCCAGCTCTGCGTTGGGATATACCTGGAGATCTTGGGGGGTGGATCCTGGGGAGGGCGGGATTTGGGAGGGGAGGGGCCTCAGCAAGGCCCAATGGCTGTCGTGGCAAGAGCGAGGGTGTCGAACTCATTTGTTAGGAGGGCCAGTTCTGACATACTTCTTCACCCAAAGAGTGATGAACACATGGAATTCACTGCCACAGGAGGTGGTGGCAGCTACAAGCATGGACAGTTTCAAGGGGGAATTAGATAAACATCTGGAGCAGAGGTCCATCAGTGGCTATGAGCCACAGGGCGTAGATGGGAACTCTCAGTTTGGGGCAGGTGATGCACTCTATTCTTGGTGCTGGAGGGGGCAGCAGTGGGAGGGCTCCTAGTGTCCTGGCCCCACTGCTGGACCTCCTGATGGCACCTGGTATATTTTGGCCGCTGTGTGAGCGAGTGTTGGACTAGATGGGCCATTGGCCTGATTCAGCATTGGCTTCTCTTATGTTCTTTTGTTCTTATGACATAAATGGGACTTTGTCGGGCCAGGCCACATGTGTCATGAAATGTAATGTCAGGTAGCGGAGAGATAAACTTTATAAAGGACACCAATGAACACAAAGTTTTTTTTAACTTAAAATACGAACATGCTTAAAACATTAGTGAAACGGATTTGTTTGTATTGCACAGTATCCGTTGCGAGTGAGCGACAATAGAAGAGAATTTTCAGCAGAATCACTACAGTAAATGTTTTTGCACACATATCTTTATCGCCTCTTCGCTATTTTTGCCATGGATGTTGTGTTTGGATTCCCACCTCCTGCCGTGATCTCTCATTTTTGGCTTCTACCCCCTGCAAGTTGGCAACCACAGGCGGCCCTGAGCAGGAAATGGGTGCGCTGTTGCATACTCAGCCAGTTTGGTGTAGTGGTTACGTGCACGTACTCTAATATGTGAGAACCAGTTTTGATTCCCCACTCCTCCACTTGCAGCTGCTGGATGACCTTGGGCAAGCCGTAGTTCTGATAAGAGCTGTCCTTGAAAAAGAGAGCAGTTTCTGTCAGAGCTCTCTCAGCCCCACCTACTCACAGCATGTCTGTTGTGGGGAAGGGGAAGTGAAAAGAAGTTTGTCAGCTGCTCTGAGACTCCTTTGGGTAGTGAAGAGCGGGGTATAAATCCAATCTCTTCCTCTTCTTCTTCTACCTCCCAGGGTGTCTGTTGTGGGGAGGGGAAGGGGAAGGAGTTTGTCAGCCGCTCTGAGACTCCTTTGCGTAGTGAGGGGCGGGGTATAAATCCAATCTCATCCTCTTCTTCTACCTCCCAGGGTGTCTGTTGTGGGGAGGGGAAGGGGAAGGAGTTTGTCAGCCGCTCTGAGACTCCTTTGGGTAGTGAAGGGCGGGGTATAAATCCAATCTCATCCTCTTCTTCTACCTCCCAGGGTGTCTGTTGTGGGGAGGGGAAGGGGAAGGAGTTTGTCAGCCGCTCTGAGACTCCTTTGGGTAGTGAAGGGCGGGGCATAAATCCAATCTCTTCTTCTTTTTCTACCACCTCATAGGGTGTCTGTTGTGGGGAGGGAAAGGGAAAGGAGTTTGTAAGCCGGTCTGAGACTCCTTTGGGTAGTGAAGGGCAGGGTATAAATCCAATCTCTTCTTCTTGTTCTACCTCACAGGGTGTCTGTTGTGGGGAAGGGAAGGGAAAGGAGTTTGTCAGCCGCTCTGAGACTCCTTTGGGTAGTGAAGGGCAGGGTATAAATCCAATCTCTTCTTCCTCTTCTTCTACCTCACAGGGTGTCTGTTGTGGGGAAGGGAAGGGAAGGGAAAGGAGTTTGTCAGCCGGTCTGAGACTCCTTTGGGTAGTGAAGGGCAGGGTATAAATCCAATCTCTTCTTCTTGTTCTACCTCACAGGGTGTCTGTTGTGGGGAAGGGAAGGGAAAGGAGTTTGTCAGCCGGTCTGAGACTCCTCTGGGTAGTGAAGGGCGGGGCATAAATCCAATCTCTTCCTCTTCTTCTTCTTCTACTGAGCCCTGAAGCTGGGAAGTCCTCTGAATACCTCTCTTTCCACAAGGCCAGTGTGGTTTTGCAAACCGATCCCCCTGAACGCCATCTGTCCTTGGGTTACCCTTTGGCAATTTAAAACTGATCCCCAGGACGGAAGGGGGCAGGGCACCTGCCATCTGATGCTTTGTCAAGCGCGAGGCTCTTCCAAACCGCAGATACTTTACTAAGTGGGTGTGTGTACACAGCCGAAGAACAAACTTTCCTCGAGGTCTCAGAAAGGATTGTTTATCGTCCGGGTTTGCTTTTTTCTCCTCCACTGACCAGCTTTGTCTGAGGCAGCATTAGTGAAACCGAGATCTCTGGCCAGTTTGAGTGATACCATCCCCAAAGAACTTGCTCTTTTAGGGACATCCCAGAGCAGGAAACATACCGGAACGTTTTCAAGACTAACAGGTTTTTATTCCGGCGTGAACTTTTGAGGGCCAGAGTCCAAAAGGCCACGACATGTAGAAAGTACACAAAATTAGGGATGCCAACCTCCAGGTGGGATCTGCAGATCCCCTGGGATGACAGTGGACCTCCAGGCGACAGAGATCAGTTCCCCTGGAGAAAATGGCTGCTTTGGAGGGTATATGGCATTGTACCAGTTTGGTGTTGTGGTTAAGTGGGCGGACGCTAATCTGGGAGAACTGGGTTTGATTCCCCACTCCTCCACTTGCAGCTGCTGGATGACCTTGGGCAAGCCACAGTTCTGACAAGAGCTGTCCTTCCAAAAGAGCAGTTTCTGTCAGAGCTCTCTGAGCCCCGCCTACCTCACAGGGTGTCTGTTGTGGGGAGGGTAAGGGAAAGGAGTTTGTAAGCCGCTCTGAGACTCCTTTGGGTCGTGAAGGGTGGAGTGTGAATCCAGTCTCTTCTTCTTCTACCTCACAGGGTTTCTGTTGTGGGGAAGGGAAGGGGAAGGAGTTTGTCAGCTGCTCTGAGACTCCTTTGGGTAGTGAAGGGCGGGGTATAAATCCAATCTCTTCTTCTTCTACCTCACAGGGTGTCTGTTGTGGGGAGGGGAAGGGAAAGGAGTTTGTCAGCTGCTCTGAGACTCCTTTGGGTAGTGAAGGGCAGGGTATAAATCTCTTTTCTTCTTCCTCTTCTTCTTCTTCTTCTTCTTCTACTACTACTACTACTACTACTACCTTACTGAGGCCCCTGTCCTCCACAGGGTCCATCCCGAAATCTCCAGGAGTTCAGTAGCCCCTTAAGAAGAAGAAGAAAAAGAAGAAGAGGAGGAGGAGGAGGAGGAGGAGGAGGAGGAGACTGAATTTATGTCCCGCCCGTCACTTGGAGTCTCAGAGTGGCTTACAAACTCCTTTCCCTTCCCCTCCCCACCACAGATACCCTATGAGGTAGGTGGGGCTGAGAGAGCTCTGACAGAACTGTCCTTGAGAGAACAACTCTGACAGAACTATGGCTTGCCCAAGGCCATCCAGCAGCTGCGAGTGGAGGAGTGGGGACTCAAGCCCAGTTCTCCCAGGTTAAATTCCACACACTTAACCACTACACCAAACTGGATTTATACCCTGCCCACTACCTGAAGGAGTCTCAAAGCGGCTGACAATCTCCTTTCCCTCCCCTCTCCACAACAGACACCCCGTGAGGTAGGTGGAGTTGAGAGAGTGCTCTCGAGAACTGCTCCTGAGAGAACAGCTCTGAGAGAACTTTTGACTGACTCAAGGTCACACCAACAGCTGCATGTGGAGGAGTGGGGAACCAAACCCGGTTCTCCCAGATTAGAGTCCGCGCTCCTAACCAGTACACCAAACTGGCTCTCAGGGTTTCCAGGGTATAAGCCGTCAAGTGTCAAAGCTCTCTGACAAGGAACCTTTGACTTTCAAATGCCTGTATCCTTGTCGGCCTTCAGGGTACTCCAGGGCTTGAACCTTGCTCAGTCTTCTGGAGTAAACTTCTGCAACGTGCGAGGGATCCTGGAACTTCTTAAGGTCGAGGGCAGGGATACCGAACGTTTTTGAGCCTGTGGGCACCTCTGGAATGCCGACACAGCACGGTGTGTGCTGCCACAACATGCCTGCTCCAAAATAGCTGCTGCAGGGAGTGAAGCCTAGCTATCAGATGGCTGCCGCAGCTGACCTTCACTTATACAGTGAAGATCCTTGGGTTCTCCAGGCAGCTGATGCCAATGCAAATGCAACATTTTAAAAAAAATCTGCATAGCCAATAAGATCTCCCATGGCCCATAAGAACATAAGAAGAGCCCTGCTAGATCAGACCAGAGGCCCATCCAGTCCAGCATCCTGTCTTACACAGGGACCAAGAACAGGGCAGAGAGGCCAAGGACTTCATAAGAACATAAGAAGAGCCCTGCTGGATCAGACCAGTGGCCCATGTAGTCCAGCATCCTGTCTCACACAGCGGCCAGCCGGTTCCTCTGGATGGCCAACTGCAGGGCATAGAGGCCGGGACGTTCATAAGAAGATAAGAAGAGCCCTGCTGGATCAGACCAGTGGTCCATCTAGTCCAGCATCCTGTCTCACACAGTGGCCAACCTGTTCCTCTGGATGGCCAACTGCAGGGCACTGAGGCTGAGACCTTTATAAGAACATCAGAAGATTTATTACTGACTTACCCCCTAGTGGGGGGAATACTGTCATCTGGGTGATAGTGGATCTGTTTACTAAGCAGGCCCACTTCGTTCCATTTGCCTCCGTCCCCACTGCCAAGAAACTAGCCTCAGCGTTCTTGCAACACGTCGTGAGGCTCCACACTTTACCTGCTAAAGTAATCTCGGATAGGGGGGTTCAATTTGTTTCGCATTTCTGGAGTGAATTAATGTCACTGCTTGGGGTGGAGCGGGGGTCAGCAGTGCATACCACCCGGAAACCGATGGGCAAACTGAATGTGTGAACCAAACCCTTGAACAATACTTACGGTGTTTTACAAATTTTCAGCAGGACAATTGGCACTCCCTTTTGCCTTTGGCTGAGTTCTGTTACAATAATACTCAGCACTCTTCGACGGGGTGTCCCCTTTTAAGGCGGTCCATGGATATGACGCCCCGCCTTTGCCATTTTTGAAATCTCCCGACCTCCCGGCGGGAGATGCTGGAGACTGGTGCAAACAGTTGCAGGCGGCATGCTCATCTTTAGCCAAGACTCTGGAGGATGCAAAAGAGGCCTATAAAACCCAGGCGGACAAGAAACGCAACCTATCCTGGGTTCCTAAGTGTGGGGAGTTTGCTTATTTGTCCACACAAAATTTACGTGGCATTCAACCGAGTCGCAAGCTCGGTTGGAAATTTGTTGGACCTTTTGAGATTGTGAGAGTTATTAACACTGTGACTGTGGAACTTGCCTTGCCTAAATCTCTAAAGTCTGTTCATCCTGTCTTTCATGTAAGGCTTCTACGCCGGGCGCCCAAGGAGAACAAATGGAGACCGAAGCAACCCGCCCCGCCTCCGCTGTTGGTGGGGGGGAACCTCACTACGAAGTTTCGCAAATCTTAGACTCTAAGATCTCTCGCAATCGCTTGTTTTATCTGGTGGAGTGGGTTGATTTTGGGCCTGAACAGAGGGAGTGGGTGCGGGCGGAAAATGTTCTGGCCCCCGGATGATCCGGGCTTTTCACAAACTGTACCCCCACAAGCCAAAGGGGTAGATTTGTTTTCGAGAGGGCTGCATGTCAGGTAGTCCTGCCATGATGGATGGAGGGGAGGGGAGGATGGCTATGGGCGCCATGGTGGCGTGGAGGGCGGGAGGTTGGGATCGTGGGGGTGTAGATTTATGCACCTGGTGTGTGAGAATGGAATGTGACTCTGGCAGGCTCTATCTTGGGTAGACTTAACATTCTGACCTTGGAGGAGACAGGCTGCGAGCTTTCCTATCGCTTTCAAAGCTGCAGCTTTGCTGAGAATAATGGGGGCGGTGGGAACTTCATTAGCGTAGTAACTTTCGATTCCCATTCGCATGTTATTCCTGATTGGTAGAGAGGGGGGTCCCCATTCACCCCCTTTCCTGTTTAACTGCCTGCTTTGTGTAACCAAGTTATTCTGAACAATGTATCTGCTCCAGTAACCTTTCCATTGCAGCTTAACAATAAACACTATTCTTGCTTGAACAACACGACCTGGTGTTTGGCTGACTAAGTTAGGGCTTCTGACAGCCCTGCTGGATCAGACCAGTGAGGGTCCATTTAGTCCAGCATCCTGTCTCACACAGTGGCCGACCAGTTCCTCTGGATGGCCAACTGCAGGGCATAGAGTCCAAGACCTTCATAAGAAGGTAAGAAGAGCCCTGCTAGATCAGACCAGTCGTCCACCTAGTCCAGCATCCTGTCTCACACAGTGGCCAACCAGTTCCTCTGGAGGGCCAATAGCAGGGCGGAGAGGCTGAGGCCTTCCCCTGAGAAGAACATCAGAAGAGCCCTGCTGGATCAGACCAGTGGTCCACCTAGTCCAGCCTCCTGTCTCACGCAGTCTTCCAACCAGTCTTAATGGCCAACAACTGGTGCTTAAAGACCAAGGCCTTCCCCTGATATTGCCTCCTGGCTCTGGGTTCAGAGGTTTAGGTTGTGGTCACACGTGCCAGTTGAGGCGGAGGGAAAGCGAGGCTATTTTCTCCGGAGGAATTTGACATGCCGTTGTGAGATCACACCTCCCTCTGAAGTTGCGGGCGCAGCCCATCAGTGTGTGATCAGACGCAACTGTGGATGAGTCGTGGGGGTTATTTTTTGCCGTTTGTTTCCCATGCACTTAAATGAGGAATTGAGGAATTGCACTTCTGCACCGAGGGCTCCCTATGGACTTTGCAATGACACACTTACTATGAAGGGGGAAAGAACAATGACACGGAGTTGGGATCGCCCGATTAGACCATCCTTTGTACAATATTTTATTAAGTTTTCCATACGTTCATCCAACACGCATACATACATACATACTCAGGGGAAATCTTCAAGTAATTATAATGCTGATGCCTAATAATTAAACCATGTGGGTCAAATGTTCATCTCAAAAGGTTTTAGTCTTTCATTGCTGGTATTGCAAAATCTCTTCCCTGTATCCTCACCGATGCATGGTTTGGCTATAACTTTAAATTATTATAATTTCCCAACCAAAGTATAGATCCTTGTCCATGTATTCTCAAAAGCTTTTTTCCTGGGTATTCTTTCAATAATAAAGTTAATTTATCTATTTCTGCTGTTTTCCAGCATTTTGTTTAGACCATCCTGACAGCATGAGAGCGTGCCTGAGCCACCAGATGGGAAATTCTGTCCGTGGCTCATCGCAACCTGTTTACTGCCGGATTTCCCCCAGTGTCTTTTAACTTCACTTCTGCGGCAGAGCAGAACGGGTTGCTGATGGCTGCAGGACACTTCCCAGATGTTGCCATCCAATTGCTCCCTTTAAATCCAACCAGCATTCGCGCCTATGCCAGGTTTAATGGTGCGTATGATCGCAGCCTGGGTGTCTCTGAAGGGGGAGTTTCCCCTCAATCGCCATGGCTACTAGCCACTGATAGACTTATCCTCTGTGGATCTATCTTTTTCTTTTTTTCCAAGGTTCAGCAATTGTTGTTGTTTTTTCCAATTTTTATTAATGTTTAATGGAAGATATTCCATATATACAGTGAATTCAATATGCTCAAACAACATTACATAGCAAAACATATCACAAAACCGTGAGACTCTGTATCATTAAACTAATGCAAACAACCAACTCTAGAAGAAGAAAAAGAAGAAGAAGAAGAAGAGGAGATTGGATTTATACCTTGCCCTTCACTACCCAAAGGAGTCTTAGAGCGGCTTACAGACTCCTTCCCCTTCCCCTCCCCACAAGAGACACCCTGTGAGGTAGAAGAAGAGGAAGAACAGATTGGATTTATACCCCGCCCTTCACTACCCGAAGGAGTCTCAGAGCGGCTTACAGAATCTTTCCCCTTCCCCTCCCCACAACAGACACCCTGTGAGATAGAAGAAGAAGAAGAAGAGGAAGAGATTGGATTTATACCCCGCCCTTCACTACCCAAAGGAGTCTCAGAGCGGCTTACAGACTCCTTCCCCTTCCCCTCCCCACAACAGACACCCTGTGAGGTAGAAGAAGAAGAAGAGGAGATTGGATTTATACCCCGCCCTTCACTACCCAAGGGAGTCTCAGAGCGGCTTACAGACTCCTTCCCCTTTCCCTCCCCACAACAGACACCCTGTGAGGTAGAAGAAGAGAAAGAAGAGATTGGATTTATACCCCACCCTTCACTACCCAAAGGAGTCTTAGAGCGGCTTACAGACTCTTTCCCCTTCCCCTCCCACAACAGACACCCTGTGAGGTAGAAGAAGAAGAAGAAGAGGAAGAGATTGGATTTATACCCCGCCCTTCACTACCCAAGGGAGTCTCAGAGCAGCTTACAGACTCCTTCCCCTTCCCCTCCCCACAACAGACACCCTGTGAAGAAGAAGAAGAGGAGATTGGATTTATACCCCATCCTTCACTACCCAAAGGAGTCTCAGAGCGGCTGACAAACTCCTTTCCCTTCCCCTCCCCACAACAGACACCCTGTGAGGTAGAAGAAGAAGAGGAAGAGATTAGATTTATACCCCGCCTTTCACTACCCAAGGGAGTCTCAGAGCGGCTTACAGACTCCTTCCCCTCCCCCTCCGCACAACAGACACCCTGTGAGGTAGAAGAAGAAGAAGAGGAGATTGGATTTATACCCCGCCCTTCACTGCCCAAAGGCATCTCAGAGCGGCTCACAAACTCCTTTCCCTTCCCCTCCCCACAACAGACACCCTGTGAGGTAGGCGGGGCTGAGAGAACTTCTGACAGAAACTGCCCTTGAGAAAACAGCTATGCCAGAGCTTGTGACTGACCGAAGGTCACACCAGCAGGTGCAAGTGGAGGAGTGGGGAATTACACCCGGTTCTCCCAGATAAGGTTCCGCGCACTTAACCACGACACCAAACTACTGAGAGACCTTCTCATAACCTTAATTTGGAAACACTGTTTGTGGTACCAATAGAATTAAAGGAGTGCTCGAACCTTCGTAAACAACTTCATAGGTGAAGCCGTTCTGTGTAGCTGGGATTTGCTGGTCATATATCGTTCTCCGAGAAATAGGCTAATGATGGGAACCATTTACGAACAAATTTAGAGTGGGATCCCACATGCCCTTGTGTTTGAGTATCATTGTTTACCGCAACTTTATCTCTGTGGATCTATCTAATCCTCTTCGAAAGCTGTTTATTCCTCTGGCCGTCACCATCAGAAACCTTGCTGAGCAAAAGTCCCACCTGACCACGCCCGCTTTCTAAAGACACAAGCATGGAGGTGACCTCACAGCATCTTCTTCTTTGAATCTCAAAATCGACTGGCCCTCCCAGACCCCAAGGATGCCAGGCTGTCAACAACCAGGGTGTGAGCCTTTTCAGTGGTGGCCCCATCCTGGTGCAATGAGCTCCCGGAGGAGATCAGGGCCCCGCGGGAACTTTCACAGTTCCACGGGGCCTGCAAGACGGAGCTCTTCCGCCCGGCTTTCAGCTAGGGTGTTGCCACCACTATAGAATCCTGGCCCTTGGCTCTTGACACCTAGCCTTGGTTTTTGGACATCTAGCCTGTGCTGTAGAAAGATCTTGAGCAGGATGACATCTAAGCTTTGGGAGCATGCTCCGGAAGTAAGTCATCTTGAATAACTAACGAACCCAGCCTCTTCAGCACTTTATGAAATTGAATTAGTTACAATGGCATTGTTTTAGATGATTTTATGTGGAACAGACTGCCTCGGGAGGCGGTGGATGCTCCTTCCCTGGATGTTTTCAAGTGGAGGCTGGACGACCATCTTTTGGGTTTGTTGTAGGGCTCTCTTTCGGCTTTGCTCCTGCAGAGTGCAGGGGTTGGACTAGATGACCTGCAAGGTCCCTTCCAACTCTGACATTCTATGATTCTATATGTTGTTTTTAACTGTATTTATATATTGGCTGTGAGCCGCCCTGAGCCTGCATTGCGGGCAGGGCGGGGTATAAATGGAATCAATCAATCAATCAATAAATTTGAAGTGGGATGGAGCGTAATGGCAGTTAATTACTCTCAGCATCCCCAAATTAAGGATCTATCTGCCCCTTGATCTCCAATTCTGACATATTTATTTCCTTCACTATGTCTCCCCCTGCCCCTGGAATTAAACCCAAAACAAATGGTAACCATATAAACTAAGCTTGTTATTCCTGTTTGGTCCTTGAATCTGGTAAACGTCTTTATTATGTTGTATGCTAATTTAATGCTCACCACCTACCTATATGTATGGACTGGGACCTTCCACTTCATTGTATCTGAAGAAGTGTGCGTGCCCATGAAAGCGTATACACAGAATAGCAGATGAAGGATGGCAGTTCGATTAGACAAAGGTTAAGAGGTGCATGATTTGTTGGGAGTGAAGGACTGAACAATGTCTCTTTGCACCAAGAACTCCCGAGGGAGCAATAGAACTGGTAAGGTGGACACAGGTCAGATTCCGCCATATTCCTCTTGTCTGTTCCGCTGGGCTCTCTCTGCTTACCCAGATTGCTACTCTAATAGGAACTTCCTTCTCTCTCCCTCTCTTTCTTTTCCTCTTTCCCTCTCCCCCGCTCTCCATCTCTCTCTTTCCATCTTTCTCTTTTTCTTTCTCTCCCTCTTTCTTTCTTTCCCTCTCTCTCTCTTTCTTTCTTTCTCTCTCCCTCCCTCTTTCCCTCTTCCTCCTCTCTTTCCATCTCTCTCTCTCTCTCTCTTTCCACTCTCTCTTTCCACCTCTCTCTTTCCACCTCTCTCTCTCTCTCTCTCTCTCTCTCTCTTTCTTTCTTTCTTTCTTTCTTTCTTTCTTTCTTTCTTTCTTTCTTTCTTTCTTTCTTTCTTTCTTTCTTTCTTTCTCTCTCTCTCTCTCTCTCTCTCTCTCTCTCTCTCTCTCTTTCTCTCTCTCTTTCTCTTTCCCCCTTTCCCTCTTTCCCTCTCTCCATCTCTCTTTCCATCTTTCTCTTTTTCTTTCTCTCCCTCTTTCTTTCCATCTCTCTCTTTCTCTCTTCCCCCTCTCTTTCCATCTCTCTCTCTCTTTCCCTCTCTCTTTCCATCTTTCTCTTTTTCTTTCTCTCCCTCTTTCTTTCTTTCTTTCCCCCTCTCTCTCTTTCTTTCTTTCTCTCTCCCTCCCTCTTTCCCTCTTCCTCCTCTCTTTCCATCTCTCTCTCTCTCCCTCTCTCTTTCCATCTCTCTCTCTCTCCCTCTCTCTTTCCACCTCTCTCTTTCCACCTCTCTCTTTCCACTCTCTCTCTCTCTCTCTCTCTTTCTTTCTTTCTTTCTTTCTTTCTTTCTTTCTTTCTTTCTTTCTTTCTTTCTTTCTTTCTTTCTTTCTTTCTTTCTTTCTTTCTTTCTCTCTCTCTCTCTCTCTCTCTCTCTCTCTTCTCTCTCTCTCTCTTTCTCTCTCTCTTTCCCTCTTTCCCCTCTTTCCCCTCTCTCCATCTCTCTTTCCATCTTTCTCTTTTCTTTCTCTCCCTCTTTCTTTCCATCTCTCTCTTTCTCTCTTCCCCCTCTCTTTCCATCTCTCTCTCTCTTTCCCTCTCTCTTTCCATCTTTCTCTTTATCTTTCTCTCCCTCTTTCTTTCTTTCCTCTCTCTCTCTCTCTTTCTTTTCTCTCCCTCCCTCTTTCCCTCTTCCTCCTCTCTTTCCATCTCTCTCTCTCTCCCTCTCTCTTTCCATCTCTCTCTCTCTCCCTCTCTCTTTCCACCTCTCTCTCCCTCTCTCTTTCCACCTCTCTCTTTCCACCTCTCTCTTTCCACCTCTCTCTCCCTCTCTCTTTCCACCTCTCTCTTTCCACCTCTCTCTTTCCACCTCTTTCTTTCTTTCTTTCTTTCTTTCTTTCTTTCTTTCTTTCTTTCTTTCTTTCTTTCTTTCTTTCTTTCTTTCTTTCTTTCTTTCTTTCTTTCTTTCTTTCTTTCTTTCTTTCTTTCTTTCTTTCTCTCTCTCTCTCTCTCTCTCTCTCTCTCTCTCTCTCTCTCTCTCTCTCCCTCTTTCCCCTCTCTCCATCTCTCTTTCCATCTTTCTCTTTCTTTCTCTCCCTCTTTCTTTCCATCTCTCTCTTTCTCTCTTCCCCCTCTCTTTCCATCTCTCGCTCTCTTTCCCTCTCTCTTTCCATCTTTCTCTTTTTCTTTCTCTCCCTCTTTCTTTCTTTCCCTCTCTCTCTCTTTCTTTCTTTCTCTCTCTCCCTCTTTCCCTCTTCCTCCTCTCTTTCCATCTCTCTCTCTCTCCCTCTCTCTTTCCATCTCTCTCTCTCTCCCTCTCTCTTTCCACCTCTCTCTTTCCACCTCTCTCTTTCCACCTCTTTCTTTCTTTCTTTCTTTCTTTCTTTCTTTCTTTCTTTCTTTCTTTCTTTCTTTCTTTCTTTCTTTCTTTCTTTCTCTCTCTCTCTCTCTCTCTCTCTCTCTCTCTCTCTCTCTCTCCCTCTTTCCCCTCTTTCCCCTCTCTCCATCTCTCTTTCCATCTTTCTCTTTTTCTTTCTCTCCCTCTTTCTTTCCATCTCTCTCTTTCTCTCTTCCCCCTCTCTTTCCATCTCTCTCTCTCTTTCCCTCTCTCTTTCCATCTTTCTCTTTCTCTTTCTTTCCATCTCTCTCTCACTCTCTCTCTGGCAGTTTTATCCCACTGTTTTTGTTGATTATCTGCTTTTGATTTCTTATTTTTCAGCCATGAATCTTGCAAACTGCCTTAGGAGCTTTTCTCAGCAGCTCTGGTTTAGACTGGAAATTGGTTCCAGAGGGTAAGTGTGCTGGTCTGCCATACAACAGCTCTATTCCAGATTTGAGCCCAGTAGCGCCTTAGAGATCAACCAGATTTCGGGGGCAGTTGTTGAGACTCCAAGCTCCTTTACATAGCCTTCATATCTGACAAAGGGAGCTTTGACACTTACCCCCCAAATCCAGTTGATCTCCATGAAGAAATGTGTTTTTGCTTTGGAGGTTTGAAATGAGCAAAATTTCCACTCTGTGTTTTAAAAGGTTTTTTTCTCCCCTCTGGGCAGAGGACAATTGCTTTTCAGCTTACCTTCATACAAATGCTAATGGATCTAGCAGGAGAGGTAATGGTGGATTAAATTCTCCCCCCTTCTCCTAGCAGGGAACAGAGGTTTGGAGGAATGAGCTGCTCCAGGAAGAAGATTCCTAGGGAACTCCAGGAAATGCCTCTTTGGCCTGGCCTGACTAAGTCAGTGGGAGGGGAAACAGATATGATAGAAACTCCTTACCCCAGGAAAGAGGTCTCTTTCCTTGGGTGCAGGGTCCGTGAGTGCAGTCAGACCCCTCCACAGGGAAGGCAGGCATTGACCGTGCTCCTGCAGCATGCAGGAGGCTGGACTAGATGACCTGCAGGGTCCCTTCCAACTCTAACTTTCTATGAGTCTATGTCGTTTCCCATCCAAGTACCAACCAGGAGCAACCCTGCTTAGCTTCCGAAATCTGATGAGATCAGGCTAACCTGGGCCAACTAGGTCCAGGCAAGAAGCGGGTGGTCTGCATCGTGGCTCTGGAATTCCGTGGTGGTCTCCCAAGGTATTAACCAGGGCTGCGCCTGCTTAGCTTCTGAGATCTGACGGGCCATCCCATCTCAGGAGCATCACCCACAACCTGGTTCTTTTAAACTGGAGATGCTGGGGACTAAACCTGGGAACTTCTGTGCTCCAGGTACTTTATGGGTGGTGCGCAGAAACCTCCCCGTGTTCCCACTGTGCTCTGGAGCCACAAGCAAACATTCTACACCCTTGTTAAACCTTGGGCTGTCATTTCCTGATCTCCGGCTTTAGTTCCCCACTCCCAGTTGCCTGTATAAAAACCAGGTAGGGACTAGCCCAGTCACAAAGGTGGGACCTGTCCTTGCCACCCACATCTTGAAGGACCCATCAAGGTAAGGAGTCAAAGGACCCACTTCTCTTGTTGTAGAAGCCGTGGCAGGGGCCACGGAGCTATGGACCCCTTTATCGCTGGGCGGTTAGTATTTGGATGGGAGACCAACGAGGGAGTGTAGGGTTGCTGTGTGTATGTTTATCTAATTCAAGAGGGAATTAGATAAACATCTGGAGCAGAAGTCCATCAGTGGCTATTTGCCACAGGGTATAGATGGGAACTCTCAGTCTGGGGCAGGTGATGCACTCTATTCTTGGTGCAGGAGGGGGCAGCAGTGGGAGGGCTTCTAGTGTCCTGGCCCCACTGCTGGACCTCCTGATGGCACCTGGTATATTTGGCCGCTGTGTGACAGAGTGTTGGACTAGATGGGCCATTGGCCTGATTCAACATTGGCTTCTCTTATGTTCTTATGTAGGCAGGCAGTGGCAAGCCGCCTCTGTTTGCCTCTCGACCTGACCTGTATAGCCCAGGCTAACCCAAACTCATCAGCTCTCAGAAGCTAAGCAGGGTCAGCCCTGGTTAGTATTTGGATGGGAGACCTCCAAGGAATACCAGGGTCATGATGCAGAGGCAGGCAATGGCAAACCGCCTCTGAATGCCTTTTGTCTTGAAAATCCTACGAGGTTGCCCTAAGCCGTTTGCAACTGAAGGGCATTTTCCACCATCACCATACTGGGTGAGGCTGTAGGTGACAACTGCTAGGTGGCGTGCCTCCTTTCTGTCCAGGGAAATGGAAATAAGGTAGGTCAAGGAAGCTGGGATATCCCCACTGGCTGATCCGGCCACCAGCAGCTTCCAGTGTGTTTGAAAGAGTTTTAGTGGTTCCACACATGTGTGTGTCTTGCACGTTCGCACGGGCAACAGGGAACTGGACAATGCCCTTGTTTTCCCTCTGAAAGTTCATCTTGCTCTGTGACAAGGCACCCACTCAGTTTTGGCGAACTGTTTAGTAGGCCATTCCAGTTTGGTGTGGTGGTTAAGTGCGCGGACTCTTATCTGGGAGAACCGGGTTTGATTCCCCCACTCCTCCACTTGCACCTGCTGATGTGACCTTGGGTCAGTCACAAGCTCTGGCACAGCTGTTCTCTCAAGGACAGTTTCTCTCAGCCCCGCCTACCTCACAGGGTGTCTGTTGTGGGGAGGGGAAGGGAAAGGAGTTTGTAAGCCGCTCTGAGACGCCTTTGGGCAGTGAAGGGCAGGGGTATAAATCCAAACTCTTCTTCTTCTTCTCTTCATTCCCCACTCCCCATTTCTTTTCAATGGGAAATACATTTCCATCTGATGTGATCGAGGTCTATAAGATTATGAATGGGATTGAGCAGGTTGAGAAAGAACTACTTTTCTCCCTTTCTCACAATCACAAGAAGTCTGTTGTGGGCACTCCATGGAAAGTTGCTGAGCAGTCTGGAGTTAGAACAGATAAAAGGAAGTCCTCTCTTCACCCAAAGAGTGATTAACATATGGAATTCACAGCCGCAGGAGGTGGTGGCAGCTTCAAGCATGGACAGATTCAAGAGGGAATTAGGTAAACATCTGGAGCAGAAGTCCATCAGTCGGCTATCTAGCCACAGGGTATCAGTTGTGGGAACTCTCAGTCTGGGGCAGGTGATGCACTCTGAGTTCCTTGGTGCAGTGGGGGGGTGGGCAGCAGCGGAGGGCTTCTTGGTGTCCTGGCCCCACTGCTGGACCTCCTGATGGCACGTGGTATGATTTTGGCCGCTGTGTGACAGAGTGTTGGACTAGATGGGCCATTGGCCTGATTCAGCATTGGCTTCTCTTCATCCCCCCGTTTCCTTTATGTAATACATTTCATGTTCAAATTTGACCGTTCCCAGTTCCCTTGCAGCATCATTCCTGGGGGGGCCCTCTCCTTGCTCCGGGGGAGGGGACAGGATCCTCCCTGCCAAAGTTCAGATGGGTAAGAGAAAGGAACACCGTTTTATAGGTAACCAAATTCCAGGCAAAGGGAGGTATTTGGTAACGCCAGGCAGAAGGTGGTGGGCACTATTAAGGTATCATAATCCACTGGGGAAAGAGGGTCCTTATGTGTTTTCGCTAGAAGGCCCATGTGGAGAAATGCACTTTATTCTGAGGTGTGGGTTTCAGCCCTCCCTCACACATGGGACTGGCAGGAAGGGGGAAGTCAACCAAGCATCATCCATCCTGGCTGTATCTCTAGCAGGTACCAACCAACAAAGCTTTGTAAGTACAAATGGCCTTCCTAACCAAACACAGTGGAATGGTCAGCTAACACCTTGGTTACCCTGCACTCCAGAATAAAATATAACAGAAAAGCGGCCTGTGCTCCTTATTTAAAGCTGTGTTTGAATGTAGAAAGGGATTCTGGAGCCTTCCCTGCAACATGCCTTCGATCTCCTGTCGGTGGCATGCAGAAAGCTTTTTGCCAGAATTCGCAGAGACCCTTCAGAATTCTTTTATCTCCCTCTTTCCTGTTTGCCCGGCAGCTCCATCCCTGAAGGAAGATGTTCAAGCTGTGTACTTTGGGTCTCGTTCTATGCCTCCTGGCCCCGTCTCATGAGACCACCCCCGGGACTGTGGTGAGGGTCAACCAAGAAGCCCTGGAATATGGTAGGTTTGCCTCCGTGTCAGTCAGAGAGGATCAAATCGGCTCCCTCCATGTTTGCATCTCCCGTTTTTTAAAAAAAACGTTTAAGCCACCTTGAATCCTCAGTGTGGGAAGAAAATCGGGTAAAGCTATTTGTTTGCTTATGTATTTTATTAAAACATTTCTTAGCTGCCAGTCTTCCATATAGAGCTCAAGGCGGCGGGCAGCAGAGGTAAAAGACATAAAATGAAGTGCATAAAAATACACAAAACCAACATCTGAAACCACTGCTTTAATCAAATGCAGTCCTCGATGAAACCATCTTCAGCTGCCTCCTTAACGTCAACACTGAGGGGGCCGGGAGCACACATCCCTGGGAGGTTGTTCCATAATTGTGGGGCTGCCTTAACACCAGTCTGTCAGTCGGTCAGCCAGCCAGCCAGCCAGCCAGCCAGCCTTTATTGGCATAAAACGAGCATTAATACCAGGGCTATTTCTGGGCAGGAACGCACAGGAACGGAGTTCCGGCTGGCTCCCAAGGTGGCCACGCCCAGCAGGAACTCATTAGCATAGCAGGCCACACCCAACCACAGAAATTCATTAGGATTGGCTACATTAGAGGTGTGTGGCTTAACATGCAAAGGAGTTCCTGCTCCAAAAAAAGCCCTGGGTTTTGACAACAAACAAGGTCAACAGAATAAGAAGCAAAAGGTGGGTGTGGCTGGATGACCACACTTCTGGCAACATGGGGGTGTGGCCTAATATGCTAATAAGCTGTGGTGTCAGGGGCGTGGCCTAATATATTAATATGTTTCTGCTGTTGGGTGTGGCCTGTTATGCTAATGAGTTCCTGCTGGGCTCTTTTTGTAGAATTAATTCTGCTGATTGATACACTTACCTTGACTGCACGGATAAAGGAAGCATCTCATGTCTTTAATGGAAGAGGTTGGGCGGGATCTTCCTCAAACATGTTTTGTGTCTTCTCTCTGCAGTGTGCCAGGAAGGGAGACCATTTCTGCTGAAGGGCCTGCTGGCTATGCAGCTCCCGGCTTTTAAGCCCCAAGGACTTTTCGGCGGGCTTCTGAATATCATAGGGTAAGTTGCGACACTTGGTTAACGCAGAGTATTCTGTCAGGGTAACATGTGGTTGTTCGTGTGTACAAGAAAGAAGTTATCGGATTCCGTGAAGCAGGAAAGAGATTTTGTGGGCCCTGGGACCCACCCTCTGCCATGGCGGAAATGAACTCCATCGTGAGATCTTGTGGCGTTGCCTATATTTGGTTGTGGATACATTAAAAAAAACATGATGTATTTCTTCAGTAAACATGAAGCGAGTTTGATGTAGTGGTTAGGAGCATGGACGCTAATCTGAGAGAACCGGGCTTGATTCCCCACTCCTCCACTTGCACCTGCTGGATGACCTTGGGCAAGCCATAGTTCTGTCAGAGCTGTCCTTCAGAAAAGCAGTTTCTGTCAGAGCTCTCTCAGCCCTGCCTACCTCACAGGGGGTGCCTGTTGTGGGGAAGGGAAGGGAAAGAAGTTTGTAAACTGCTCTGAGACTCCTTCGGGTAGTGAAGGGCAGGGTATAAATACAATCTCTTCTTCTCCACCTCCAAGGGCATCTGTTGTGGGGAGGGGAAGGGAAGGGAGTTTGTAAACCGCTCTGAGACTCCTTTGGGTAGTGAAGGGCGGGGTATAAATCCAATCTCTTCTTCTTCTTCTTCTACCTCACAGGGTGTCTATTGTGGGGAGGGGAAGGGAAGGGAGTTTGTAAGCCACTCTGAGATTCCCTTGGGTAATGAAGGACGGGGTATAAACCCAATCTCCTCCTCCTCCTCCTCTTCTTCCATGGATTTTTTAAATGCAACGGTGTGCGCAGAACTGCAACCCACCACCTGCAGTTCAAAGTCAGACTGTCCTGTCTTACCCCCAGGGTCACTACGCAGCAGCAGGAAATGTCCAGCCACCTCTATTCATCTCTTGCCTTGAAATCTAAAAATCTAAGCGGGATTGGCTCTGGTTCATACTTGAATGGGAGACCACCAAGGAAGTCCAGGGATGCTATGCAGGGGCAGGCAAGGGCAGATGGCCTCTGAAAGTTTCTTGCCTTGGAAACCCTGCAATTTGCCTGAAATTTGATGGCCCAAAAGTGCGTGTGTGGAACAGGATATTTAACCCTTTCCCTGCAGGTTGTTTCCCTCTCAAATTTGCCTTCTTCCAATAAGTTCCATTTTCCGGCATGGAGGAAACCATACACGGGCCTTGTTTTGTTTTTGATCTCCCTCTCTCTCTTTTTTTTAAAGGATCAGGATGTCCGAACCTGGATGTAACTCTGGCGGCCATATAACAGTCTCTTGCTTTTGCAGGATCAGAATCTTGGATGTTCAGCTCCCGCACCTCTCTGTGAAGCTTATGCCAAAGACCGGTGTCCAGGTTTCCTTCAGCAGTAGGTTTCACATCAGTGGCAACATGTGAGTTTGGGAGCTAAACAGGGGGGCTTCCCTGGGGGCAAGGCATGGAGAATGGGCCCCGTAGTTCTCATGGGCTCGTGAATGGAGGGAATGTTCCTCCCCTCGTTACTGAAGCCAAAGCAGCCGCCTCCTGCAACTGTGAACTGGGTACCTTCCTCCCAAATCCATCCCCACCTAAGCATGGCCTTCTCCATTTGACTGGGCAGCAAATCTGTGAAGAAAGCTAGTGCAATCTTAGGATGCCTTAACAGAAGCCTTGTGTCCAGATCATGGGAGGTGGTCATCCCACTCTGTTCTGCTATGGTCAGGCCTCACCTGGAGTCCTGTGTCCAGTTCTGGGTACCACAGTTTAGGAAGGATGTTGACAAGCTCGAGCGTGTCCAGAAGAGGGCGACCAGGATGGTGAGAGGGTTGGAATCCAAGTCTTACGAGGAATGGCTGGAAGAGTTGGGTATGTTTAGGCTGGGAAAGAGAAGGCTTAGAGGGGACACAATGGCAGTCTTCAGGTATTTGAAGGGCTGTCATGTAAAAGATGGAGCAGATCTATTCTCTCTTGCTCCGGATTGCAAGACTAGACCTCATGGGTGGAAATTACAAGGGAGTTGTTACCGGCTAAATATCAGGAGAAACTTCCTAACTGTAAGAGTGGTTGAACAGTGGAACAGTCTTTCTCGGGAGGTGGTGGATGCTCCTTCACTGGACATTTTCAAGCAGAGGCTGGAATCTTTTGGGTATGTTGTAGGGCTCTCTTCCGGCTATGCTCCTGTAGAGTGCAGGGGGTTGGACTAGATGGCCTGCAAGGTCCCTTCCAGCTCTAAGATTCTGTGATTCTATGAAATCTGTTTTTGTCTCAGTGCATGTCCTTAAGAGAAAGCTTTCTCCTTATGAGTGCACCTTTAGATGCCTGTGTTTGCAGACTATGAGATGGTCACAGTCAGGAGAACTTACAATGTATGAGTCATACAACTGTTGTATGACTCATACATTGTGTGTTTGCAGACGAGACATGGGGCATATGACCCCACTGAACCCGGGATGGGGGTCACTGCCTGTAGCAATGGCAGAATAATTTCCAAGGTTAGCTGTGGAACAGGTACATAAGGGGAAGAAAGAGAGGCCTACGTAACAGACATCAGTACCATCTTACCACCTAGGGCTGTCAGACCCCCGCTGCTTGTCCCTGATCCCCAGACGTCGATCAGCTTAGCGTCGGAATTTACCATTAGAAAGAAGAAGGCCTAGGCTACACTGCCAGCCTTGCACAGGAAGTGATGTCATCACGCCAGCGATTTCTGAGCAACGTTCTGGTATTTGGGCAAAAGCTCTATGGTTGAAACTGGTTTTACTGGAGAATTTTTGCCAAAATACCAGAGCATCCCCAGAAGTTGCTGGCATGATGACATCACTTCCTGTGTGATTCTGGCAACGTGGCCTAGGCCTTCTTCTTCCTATTGGTCCTTCCCATCCCCCGTACCATCTCAGACTGTTCAATATGCTCCATCGTGCCTGGGATTAGAGAGTAGTGGGGAATGCTAAAAATTCATGTGAGAAAAGTTTTGGAGAGCAAGTTAGTTGCAACTCCAGGGGTTAACTTTTTTTTTAAAAAAAGGAGAAGGGTTCCACTCAGGGAGATTCCGAAGAATGCAGAACATTTTAGAGGGGCTGTCAGTAAACATTCATTGTTGGCTTTTCTACCTCAGGATGGAGAAAAGGAAATACTCCTTTACACAGCGAGTGATTGTAATGTGGAATTCATGGCCAGATGAATTGATGGCTGTAGAAATCGACTCTTTTAAAAGAAGATTAGACAGATTCATGGACTTGGGGTCCCTCAGTGCTTACTAGCCCCGAAGGGAACCTCCGTGTTCAGAGGTGGTCAGACTCTAAATCCCAGTGGCCAGGAGGCAATCTCAGGGGAAAGCCTCAACCTCAATGTCTTGTGGTTGGCCATCCAGAAGAACTGGTTGGCCACTGTGTGAGACAAGATTCTGGACTAGATTGACCCCTGGTCTGACCCAGCAGGGCTCTTCTGATGTTCTGATGAAGGCCTCGGCCTCTTTGCCCTGTTCTTGGCCCTCCAGAGGAACTGGTTGGCCTCTGTGTGAGACAGGAAGGTGGACTAGGTGGACCATTTGTTTGATCCAGAAGGGCTCTTCTTATGCTTTTATGAAGACTTTGACCTCTAAGCCCAGTTGTGGGCCCTCCAGTTGACCTCTAAGCCCAGTTGTTGGCCACTGTGTGAGACAGGATCCTGGACGAGATGGACCACTGCTCTGATCCTGCAGGGCTGTTCTGGTGTTCTTATGAAGGCCTCAGCCTCTCTGCCCTGTTGTTGGCCCTCCAGAGGAACTGGTTGGCCACTGCGTGAGATGAGATGCTGGACTAGATGGACCCTCACTGGTCTCATCCAGCAGGGCTCTTCTAATGTTCTTATTTTTCTTACCTTGTGCAGCATGGAATTCAAGGTGGGATCATCCATCCTGCTCGATGTCCGTGTCATGCGCAGCTCCCATGGCTTCCCCGTCTTGAGTATTACCGCTTGCAAGTCCATATTGGGAGATGTGGAAATTCTCGTCGGTGGAAACAAGTAGGTGGCATCTATTTCACTGATTTGTTGACTGCACTTAGAATCCATCTTTCTCACTGAAACTCAGGGCTGATCACAGTACATGGCATAATTACATCAACAGGAATGGGGCATCCAACGAATACTGTAGTAGGGTTTGCATTGCAGAAATCTGAAAAGAGAGCTGAAACCGAAGTGAAACCGAACCTGGGCCCCAATCACACCCAGAATTAGGCACGCGATAGGTGGATTTTAAGGGCGCGATCACATGAGAACCTCTGGCAAGCGTCCCGCACCCGTCGGCAACCCATTTCTTTCTGCTGAAGAAGCGGAGTTTAAAAATACCCAGGAAAGTGCAATATCAAACGGTTTGCGATGGTCCGCAGACCGAATATCCCGTGTGATTGCTCCAACACGCTCCCGTTGTGTCAGTGACCCCTTGTGGAAGCGCACCAAAAACATGCAGCGAAGAAAAAAACCTGATTCGCCCGCTGTTGTGTCGGATCACACAATGGTGGGTCAAATTACTATGGAGCAAATAGCTGCACTCCCCCCCCCCAAGTTATCTGGCACATGTGATGGCTGCCATAATTTTATTTTTTATTCTACTTATTTAAAACACTTGCTAGCCGCCTTTCTACCTTACAGGAACACAAGGCAGCTCACCATGTAAATCATCATAAAATACATAAAAACGACTAATTAAAACCAATGGTTTAAAACCAGCGGAAGGCAGAAGACCATAAGCCTTAACGTGACATTTTATGTGATGGAGAACTTCCATAACAGGATCATAGTCAAAACAACAATTTTTGGCTGCTGTGTGACAGCGTGTTGGACTAGATGGGCCATTGGCCTGATTCAACATTGGCTTCTCTTATGTTCTTATGTTCAACAAACAATACATAATATACGCAGACACATATGTATTTGTAGAAAAGAGCAAGAAGTCCAGGAGCACCTTAAAGGCTAACAGAATTTGTGGCAGGGGAGGAGATTTCGTTTGGTGTCCTGGTTAAGTGCGCGGACTCTAATCTGGGAGAACCGGGTTTGATTCCCCCCTCCTCCACTCGCAGCTGCTGGATGACCTTGGGCAAGCCACAGTTCTGGCACAGCTGTTCTTGAAAAAGAGCAGTTTCTGTCAAGAGCTCTCTCAGCCCCACCGACCTCACAGGGTGTCTGTTGTGGGGAAGGGAAGGGAAAGGAGTTTGTAAGCTGCTCTGAGATGCCTTTGGGCAGTGAAGGGTGGGGTATAGTCCAAGGAGCCACAGTCCAAGGAGCCAAGTGCGGACTCTAATCTGGGAGAACCAGGTTTGATTCCCCCACTTCTCCACATGCAGCTGCTGGTGTGATCTTGGGTCAGTCACAAGTTCTCTCAGAGCTATTCTCTCAAGGGCAGTTCTGGAAAGAGCTCTCTCAACCCCACCTGCCTCACAGGGTGTCTGTTGTGGGGAGGGAAAGGGATTGTAAGCCACTCTGAGACTCCAAGTGAAGGATGGGGTATAAATCCAATCTGCTCCTCCTCCTCCTCTGTGTGACTTAACCTGAGCTTCAGCAGCCATTTTGTGGCTGGCTCTGCCTTCTACAGCGGCCATTTTGCGACTGCAGCCTCAACCCTGTCTCAGAATTCCTATTGTGCCTGCAGGCTCCAAATGGGTGGAGACCAGTGTGTCCCTCTAAGCTGAGTTAGAGTGAGCTAGTTCACACATTTTTGTCCTAGCTGAGGAAGGGATGGCTCCAGAGCAAACTAATTTATGCAGTGGCCAAATCGCTCACTCACAACTTTAATGCCAGGAGCTCACAAAGTAGAATTTTTGCTCACAAGACTCCACGGCTTAGAGGAAGCCTTGGTGGGGACCCCTGTGTTAAGAGCAACAACAGGACACGAAGAAGAAGAAGAAGAAGAAGAAGAAGAAGAAGAAGAAGAGATTGGATTTATACCCCGCCCGTCAGTCAAAGTCTCAGAGCGGCTTACAATCTCCTTTCCCTTCCCCTCCCCACAACAGACACCCTGTGAGGCAGGTGGGGCTGAGAGAGCTCTGACAGAACCTGCTCTTTTTCAAGGACAGCTCTGACAGAACTGTGGCTTGCCCAAGGTCATCCAGCAGCCGCAAGTGGAGGAGTGGGGAATCCAACCCGGTTCTCCCAGATTAGAGTCCACGCACTTAACCACTACACCAAACTGGCTCACCAACATCTCCCCGCCCCCCAATTATGAGTATTTAATTTTTTTCCCTTGTTGATCTCTCTTCTTTGCTTCCTCCCTCCCTCAGTTTACTCGGCTTCCTGCGGCCTCTTCAGAACCACATCCGTGCTGTGTTGATTGACAAGGTAAAGTAGGCCGGACGCGTCCCATTCGGCTCACAGCGGCGCCAGTCCTCTTCGGCCCCCAAAGCATTCGTCCTGCCTCTCTCGGACTCCAGGCAGTGACCACAAGAGTGTGCTGCCATTAACCCCAGGCACTGGCAAGATGGCGGAAAGCCATCCGGAACAGGCTGCTTTTGCGACCATCGTTGGCTGATTTGATTCAGGAAACGAATCTTGACATTTCAGATGTTGAAAATTTAAAATTTTAACAGCGGTGTTTGTGTTTGAGAGAAGCTTAAAGCTTCTTAGGCAATAAGGTGATGAGTTCGGGGAGAAAGGGAGATGAGGATGGGGGTAATGATTAGGGTTACCAGATCCAGGTTGGGAAATACCTGGGGGGTGGAGCCTGAGGAGGTGGAGTTTGGGGACGGGAGGAACTTTAATGGGGTAAAGTGCCATAGACTCCATCTTTCAAAGCGGCTATTTTCTCCGGTTTTATTGATCTGTATTCCCTGGAGATCCATTGTAACCCCAGGAGATCTCCAGCCAACCCCTGGAGGTTGGCAACCCTAGTGATGCTGCCACGACACTAGCGCGATATCACTTCCTGTGAATAGGTATGGCATTGCTCCAACATCTTATGTTTCACCATAAAGTTTTGCCAAGTTCTGGAGCATCACATTGATGTCACGCCAGTGATGTGATGTCACTTCCGGGTATTCACCGGAAGTGATGTCACACCTTTGGCATGGGGCCATTTTCTAAACTCCCCCCCACCTCCCTTTCTTGGCAGGCAGGCGGGCCATACAGAGGAGTACTGGGAGGTCTCTTCACTTTTTCAAATTCAGTATTTCCCATCTCTTCCTCTCCTGAGGCTTCTAAATTCAGCACCATCTGAAATTCTTCTAATGCTACAAAATCCTCAAGTCAACACACACACACACACACACTTGATGTTTATTTATTTATTTTTTTGCAGGGAAATTCATATGTGGAGAATTTGCTTCAGATCCACTCAGTTCCTTCCCATTCTATAAGATAAACAGATTATTGTTCAAAAAACCCGCAGCATTTATATTAGGAAGATAAAGGTTGAATCTGCATTTGCATTTTCAAATCAGTTTCATGCTGCTGTGACGCCATCTTTCTCTATGCTTGTTTGACTGTTGTTTGGAGAAGATTCTTTTAAAGCCGTGCGGAGGCGCAATGACAGTGGGGCCTGCCCCGAAAGGGCAGTAAACATATGCAGACATGCAAAAGTATGCTAGCACTGTTGAGGTGTGAAAACGACACCAAATGTGGACAGGTTTTTTGAAGATGGTGTCAGAAAGCTGGGACACTGGTGGGAAAGACAAATGCATATTCGAGCAAAGGTGGAGCAGGGGATGCTTTCAAAGCATTTGACACTTGGGGGGTGTAAGAGGAAGGGAAGTGATTTGAACTGTCATCTAGAAGAACATGCTACATGTTCCCGCTCTTCATCCAGGATCCTTTTCGACATGCGCGCAAAGTGAAGTGATCCGACTGACCGGGGGAACCCTGTCCCCAAAGTGTCCTGTTGGCGCCAACATGCCTGGCACAATGATGTCACCCAGAAGTGACGTCATTGCACAGGGCACTTTGTGGGGGATGCTCTCTTGTTCAAGGAAAAACTCTATGGTAACCATAGAGTTTTCTCTGTCAAATTATAGAGCAATCGCCCCACAACGTGCCCTGTGCAATGATGTCACCTCTGGCATGAACACAGGACTTGGGGGGGGGCCTCCCCTGCAGGCTGGATTGGGCCAGCGGGTTGGTGGCCTCAAAAGCAGCCAACCCCCACCCCGATCAGGGGACTGGCAACCCTAGTGCCAAATTCTGACTGTTGAGAAATCTAAAGACGACCTTGAAGACTGATGGAGAAAACTGGAGGAGACTTGATGCTTTTCTCCAGTTTTCAGTTTAGCTTATCTCTTTTTCATGTCAGCTGTTTCCAGGGGAACAATTAGATACTAATAAGGAAAGGTGACCAAGGGTCCTCCAGAGTCCTTCTCTGTCAACAGAACTTGGCTGAATGCAGAGGTCCCTGTCCTATTTGAGCCTGTGAGCCCATTTGGGATCCTGACAAAGGGTGGTGGGCACAAGCACAAGATGGCTGTCACAGGAGGCGGGGCCTCCAGAAAATGGCTGACACAGGAGGCGGAGCCATGTGCCCAGAGGAAGCCCAAATGTGTGTGGGGGAGAAGTGAGGTAATTTTAAAAAAACATAAAGAGAGGTGAGAGAAAATGAAACGAGCACTTTGGTGGCAGATGCTGCTGCTGCTGTTGCCGAAACAGCATTATTTCATTCTGTCCAGCCAATCAAATCTCCAGGGGCCAATCAGAAGCCCTTCTGGGCAAGAGCCCTACATAACCCCTCCCACTTTCCAGAAACACTTGTTGGGAAAAGGTGTTGGTGGGGGCCATGTCAGGGGACTGTAGCTTATTGAAAAGAATCTGATTTATAAGCACTGGCTTACATTTTTTTCAGAGTGGGAATGGTTGGTTTTTTGCCTCTCTGCCCTGGTAAACTTTGGATGCAGTTTGAGAGATCTGTTCTGCACCATCCAGTGTAATCTGGACTGCAGAACCTCCTGGTCTTTGTTTCAGGCAGGCTTGGGGAAGGGCGCCCCCTTGACGCCCTGCAATATCTTTGTTCTCGTCTTTCTCTTTTGACACTGAGCATCAAGTTCTGGGGCTCTTGAAAACTTGATCACTACTTAAAGACAATTGGTTTGTTTTCTGCTCCCACAAGACTCTGTTTTTTTCTTCACTCTCATCTTCCTTGCTTGTGTGTTCTTGTTGTTTCAGGGTTGTTTTTGTGTGTGTGTTTGGCAGGTGTCTTGCTCCCTCTAGTGGTCGATTCAATATTACACCTCTTTATGTCTTCTTTATTTATTTATATGTTTGTTTATTCTATTAGACTTATGACTCACCCACCCCGCAAACAGGCTCTGGGCGATTTACAATGTTATAGAGACAAAATACAAGTAATATATAATCAAAACTTCTGACAAGAAATAAAAAATGTAAAACCAATAAAGCTGGCAAGAAAGGAATCCTCCTTTGTTTGAGAAGAAAAGAGAGAAGTTGCCAGTCTTAACCTAGCATCGCTGCCCTTGACTAGAACAAAATCACCGTATATAATTTTACAATCCCCCCCCCTGTTTTTATATTATGCTAAGTGTGAATTTTTAAAGTATTTTTGGAATGATTCATTAACAAAAATACAACTTAAGCATTAACCACGAAGCTCAACAGTACATTCGGAACGATGTCGCTTCTGTAGAAGTATTTACAGCCAACAACGAGGTCTTATCTTAGGCACAAGGTCCCAACCTAATATACTTATCACAAAAACAACTGAGACAAACAACGGCGTTCTAGTGATCATTCCATTTGCGTATTCTTCATCAGGTTTGTCTGTTGTTTGTTGGCTCATCACAGTCTTGAAGTTTCCATGTTTCAAGATTCTTAGTACTACTTAAGATACATAAGAGAAGCCCATGTTGGATCAGGCCAGTGGCCCATCCAGTCCAACACTCTTGTCACACAGGGGTCAAAAATACCAGGTGCCATCAGGAGGTCCAGCAGTGGGGGACCAGGTCACTAGAAGCCCTCCCACTGTTGACCCCCCCAAGCACCAAGAATACAGAGCATCCACTTGCCCCAGAGTTCCTATCTATACCTTGTGGCTAAGAGCCACTGATGGACCTCTGCTCCAGATGTTTATCTAATTCCCTCTTGAAGCCGTCCATGCTTGTAGCCGCCACCACCTCCTGTGGCAGTGAATTCCATGGGTTAACCACTCTTTGGGTGAAGGAGGACTTCCTTTCATCTGTTCTAACTCGACTGCTCAGCAATTTCATGGAGTGCCGACGAGTTCTTGTGTTGTGAGAAAGGGAGAAAAGTACTTCTTTCTCCACCTGCTCAATCCCATTCATAACCTTATAAACCTCGATCATGTCACCCCTCAGCTGTCGTTTCTCCAAGCTAAAGAGCCCCAAGCGCCTCAACCTTTCCTCATATACTATATTGGTGCCACGCTATTGCATCTTAAGTTTTCTGGTGACTGGGAATCGCCAATATTAAACTATGATGGGACTAGGTCTACAATACATTTCAAATGGCAGGACTTCCCTCAGCTAAAAGCCTGGTGGAACATCTCTGCCCCGCAGGCCCTGCGGAATTGCATCAGTTCCTGCAGGGCCCGGATGTCGTTCGGCAGGGAGTTCCACTTAAATATTCAGGGAGTGATGTAATATCTGTGTAGCCCGGTCCTCACTCTGTGGATTCTGCGCTCCCTAGAATCATAGATGGGGAGAGCCCTTAGGGCCTTATAATCTGACCCCACAGTACAAGTCCCACACTAGCCCCACACAGGCGCCCCCATATGGAACCTTGAGGACCCAGAATCGAAAGCAGGTTTACTGGTAGTGGGAAAATCATTCCAAACAGCGTCATGTCACCGACCGTTCCCGATGTCCCTCCCGCTGACCGTCTCCTCCTCTTCCTCCCTCTTTATGCAGATGTGTTTGAGTGTCTCCAGTGTGATTTTGGGGCTGAATGACAAGCTGGGCACCTTGACTGGTAAGTTGCAGCCGAAAGGCCATGGGCATGAATTTTTCTGGCTCAGGTGTTGCTGGGAGCTCTTGCCTTCACAACCGTTTCCTCTCTTTTAGCTTGAGCATCCCTTACAGCAGAGTGAAGCAGGGGTGATTTCGTAGAAAAAGAAGTGCAGGAGCTCATTAGCATGACTCATTAGCATAACTTATTTGTATATGCCACATCCCCTGACATCACCGGAAGTGTGTCAGAAGGCAACATCCACCACTCAGGTTCCACCCCTAGGGACTGTCTTTCCACTCTGGGGGCTGTCATTCCAGTCCCAGAGTAGTCCTATCTGGGCCCAGGAGGAATGCTTCATGTGTTGCTTTGCACTCCTGCTGGGAGGGGGCTTGCCGCCACCTGTGCTTCTAACTGTGCTCCGTTCCTGCGCGCTCCTTCTCCAATTGACCCCTAGGGCTAGGCAAGCTCACTGCTGGTTGGTCAGAGAACATGGGAGAGGCCATTTCAAAGATATAGACGGGATGGTTAACTAGTCATGAACAGATGCCAACCTCCCGGTGGGACCTGGAGACCCTTTTGCCCCCGCCCCGAGGGGGGAGGGTGAGGGTGGGCAAGCTCCGCCGCTACCTCCTGCGCCCCGCTGGGGTGCTCTTCACTGGCGGTGCCAGCCAAGGGGGGAGGAGGAGGGCGGGCAAGCATTCTTCACTGGTGGCAGCGGTGGGGAGGCGGCGATGGTGGGGGGCTTTTTTGGGGGGCACAGTTTGGTGCCCCTGCGGGCCGGTGCGCCCTAGGCAAGTGCCTAGCTCGCCTAGTGGGCGAGCCGGCCTTGGTCACGAGAGATTCACCGGGCTCTGGGATTCAGAGGATTAGTGCCTTTGGATGTGGAAGTGCCCCACAGTCACCAAGGCTAGTAGCTATTGATAGACTTATTCTCCATGGATCTAGCTAATCCGCTTTTCCAGGTGTTTATTCCTGTGGCCATCACTACATCCTCTGGCAGCAAATTCCACTTTTTAATCACTGTCCAGAGAGAGTGATTGAAATGTGGAATTCGCTGCCAGAGGATGTAGCGATGGCCACAGGGATAAACGGCTTTAAAAGAGGATCACATAAATCCGTGGAGGATAAGTCTAAGTCTATCAATGGTTACTAGCCATGGTTGCCCCGTCCTTCTCAGCCACTGGTCGGGGATGGGGGGGGATGGTTGCCAGCTCCAGGTTGAGAAATTCCTGGAGATTTGGGGATGGAGGCTGGAAAAGACAGGGACCTCACTGGGATTACAGTGCTAGCGAGTCCACCCCCCAAAGCATCCCTTTTCTCCAGAGGAACAGATCTTTCTAGTATGGAGATGAGCTGTTAATTTTTTTGGGGGGTCCCCAGCAATGTAAGCAAAAATTCTCCTTTGTGAGCTATTGGCATTAAAGTTGTGAGTGAGCAATTTGGCTACTGCATCAATTAGTTTGCTCTGGAGCCCTTCTTCCTGAGCGAAGGCAAAAATGTGTGAGCCGGAGGCTAAAAATCTGTGAGCTTGCTCACACTCACTCAGCTCGGAGGGAACACTGGTCCCCAGGTCTCTCCTGGAGGGTGGCACCCCTAATGGGCAGCCTTTATCTGTTGCTGGTTCTTAAACTGGAAGCCGCTTGAGAAATAACTGCAAATCTTAAGCCTTGTGCCCTTCCCTTCCTTGGGGTGACCTAATACCAGAACCTGCTGTTTTAGAGCTCTGATTTGTCCCCTGCAGGCATGAACACCATCAACTCCATGTCGCACCTCCAGTATTCCATGCTGGAAGAACCAGAGATCACCAGTGAATACATCGACCTCGATTTGAACGTAAGTGACCCCCTCCCCCTGTCCAGGCCCGAATCTAAGTGGCTGGCAGTTTGCACATGACTAAGGCCTGTAATTCATGCGGCGATGAATCGTAGAATCATAGAGTTGGAAGGGACCTCCAGGGTCATCTAGTCCAACCTCGTGCACAACGCAAGAAATTCACAAATACTACCCCCACACAGACCCCTAGGGACCTCTGCTCCATGCCCAGAAAAGGGCAACACCCCCACCCCCCGGATCCCCAGCCAAACTGGCCTGGAGAAAAATCGCTTCCTGAATACTGTCCATAGACCTCAAAACAGAAAGTGCCAGGCACTTTCCACAGTGGGTGTCTTCTGCCACAGTTACTTTCTGTTTTGAGGTCTATGAATACTATTGACAGGGTTGGAATCCAAGTCTTACGAGGAAAGGCTGAAAGAGTTGGGTCTGTTTAGCCTGGGAAAGAGAAGGCTCAGAGGGGACATGATGGCAGTCTTCAAGTATTTGAAGGGCTGTCGTGTAAAAGATGGAGCAGATCTATTCTCTCTTGCTCCGGATTGCAAGACTAGATCTAATGGGTGGAAATTACCAGGGAGTCATTACCGGCTAAATATCAGGAGAAACTTCCTGACTGTCAGAGTGGTTGAGCAGTGGAATGGACTGCCTCGGGAGGTGGTGGATGCTCCTTCCCTGGACGTTTTCAAGTGGAGGATGAACGACCATCTTTTGGGTCTGTTGTAGGTATGTAGGGCTATCTTTTGGCTATGCTCCTGCAGAGTGCATGGGGTTGGACTAGATGTCCTGCAAGGTCCCTTCCAACTCTAACATTCTATGATTCTAGGATTCCATTCATGTATGGAATTACAGAGGAGTGTACTATTGGTTTTTGAAGAAGTTCTTTTTGTAATAATGCCTAATTGTTATGAGCCATTTGTTGGATATGAGCTTATACATTCTATTGGGTTATGATCACTAACCCATCCTTGTACTTTAATGGATGTAATATACAGTGTTGATCATATATAGCTGTGAATTGTTGATGGTCTTCTCTTGCTGGGTGTTATTTATGGCCACCTGGAGATTACAACTGACTGTATGGAGCTTCTCCATCTTTGACTGCAAATGACATAATCCATCTGATTTCGGTGTTGCCCATCTGGTGATGTCCCTGTGTAGCGTCGTCTCTTAGGCTGTTGGAAGAGGGTGTTCGCTATGACCAGCGTGTTCTCTTGACAACATTCTGTTAGCCTTCGCCTGGCTTCATTTTGTTCTCCAAGGCCAAACTTGTCCGTTATTCCGGTTACCTCTTGACTTCCTACTTTAGCATTCTGGTTCCCTATGATAATAAGGATGTCTTTTTTTGGTGTTAGTTCTAGGAAATGTTGTAGGTCTTCATAGAACCAGTCCATTTCAGCATAGACTTGGATTGCTGTAGGAGGGCCTGGCGTGATGTGGTCCATGGGGTTGCGAAGAGTTGGACTCGACTGTGCAACTGAACAACGACAACAACAACAAGGCGAATACAAATTATGAGAGATCACGGGAGACTGGCAGCCCTAGGAAAAGAGGGAGAGATGGATTGACTCAATCAAGAAAGCCATGGCCCCCAATTTGCAAAACCTGAGCGCGACTGTTAACAACAGGGCCCTTTGGAGGTCATCGGTTCATACCAGGGCTCTTTTTGTAGAAAAAGCCCAGCAGGAGCTCATTAGCATAATAGGCCACACCCATCAGCAGAAACATATTAGCATATTAGGCCACACCCCCGACAGCACAACTCATCAACATATTAGGCCACACCCCCATCTTTACCAGAAGTGTGGCCATCCAGCCACACCCACCTTTAGCTTCTTATTCTGTTTACCTTGTTTGTTGTCAAAACCCCAGGGCTTTTTTTTGGAACAGGAACTCCTTTGCATGTTATGCCACCCCCCCCCAATGTAGCCAATCCTAATGAGTTTCTGCTGTTGGGTGTGGCTTGTTATGCTAATGAGTTCCTGCTGGGCGTGGCCAACTCGGGAACCAACCGGAACTCCGTTCCTGTGCGTTCCGGCCAGAAATAGCCCTGAGGGTCGCCACGAGTTGGAAGCAAATTGACGGCCCTTAACACACATGGACCCAGCTCTTGTGAAGTTCTGAATGGGGATGTGTGCGCACTACAGGATTCTACAATGTTGTCCAGTATAAAGATGACCCTTCCTTCCTTCTCTTTGAACATTGCAGGCTGCCTTTGAGCTGATGGGGAAGCCCATAGAAGAACCCGGCCCGGTGCCCTCATTCTCCTTGCCGCCCCAGGAGACGGTCTCCGACGACTCCATGGTGAACATGGGCCTGTCCAACGACATGTTCGAACATTTCTTCCTAGCCCTGGAAAAATCGGGAGCCTTCAACCTGAACATTGGAGGACAGTCGGTTAGTAAGGGAGTTTCTTCTGACCAGCCGCTCCCCCCAGTTATCGTCTGGACGGTGCTTAGGGCTGAATCAACCCTTCTCTTTTTGGGGAAGGGGGTTTGAAACATTTTGGTCCCCAATGCGAAGTTGACTTTTTTTACAGTCTTCCATGAGGCCACAGGAACAGGACAGGAAGAAAGTTAATGGAGGTGATTTGTGGCGTGATCTAGGGACGCCGACTCCAGGTTGGAGAATTCCTGGAGATTTGGGGGTGGAGTCCGTGGAGAGGGGAGAGCTTGGAGACGGATTTCACCTGGAATCCATGATGTGCCATACACCCTGCCTTCCGAAGCTGCAGTTTCCTCTAGAGAAACTGGTCTCTATAACTTGGAGGAGATCAGTTGCCATTTCGGGAGCTCTTTAGGCCCCACCTGGAGGTTGGCAACCCCCATCCTCCCTCCCCATGCTCTTTTAGAGACAGGTTTATGGCCTCCTTTTGCTGCTTCTCTGGCTTAAAAAAACCCCAGATTTCATTGACATACAGCCCTTCCCTGCCCCCGCTTCTTGCAGGAGAGATGTGTCATAGGCTGGGGTGCCAGTCAAAGGGGAGGACAGGACAGGCCTAGGTCAGAAGCCAAGAAGACAGTCCAAAAAGCCAAGGTGGGGTTAGGAGCCAGAAACACAGAGCCAAGTCCAAAATCAATAACCAGAAGCGTAGTCCAAAGCCAAGCCGGGGGTCAGGAGCCAGGAACACAGAGCCAAGTCCAAAATCACTTACCGGAAGCGTAGCCCAAAGCCAAGGTGGGATCAGGAGCCAGGGACACAGAGCCAAGTCCAAAATCACTTACCGGAAGCGTAGTCCAAAGCCAAGGTGGGGTCAGGAACCAGGGACACAGAGCCAAGTCCAAAACCACTTACCGGAAGCGTAGTCCAAAGCCAAGGTGGGGTCAGGAGCCAGGGACACAGAGCCAAGTCCAAAACCACTTACCGGAAGCGTAGTCCCAAAGCCAAGGCGGAGTCCGGAGCCAGGAACACAGAGCCAAATCCAAAGCCAGGGGGGTCCGAAGGTCTAGGTGCAAGAGCCGAGCTGAAGTGGATGCAAGCAGCACAAAGATGACTTGTTGCTTCCACGAAGAGTGCTGCCCAGAGCGTGGAGTTAAATGCTGCTACCAGTTAGCCAGCTTCACGCTCCGCCAGGCTCCTGTTAGAACTCTGGGCTAGCTGAGTGTCTCCCCTGTAGCCTGGCCTCTCATCGCCTGGGTGCTACGTTTTGCCGCAGTTGCTCCCTTAAACGAGTCACATGTTGGAGGGGGTGAGTCAAGAGGACTTTCAGCTTGCAGTTCTTCCCCCTTATCTGAGCCAGGTGTGAAGACTGCTGTTACAGGCACTTGCCAGCTCTCCTCCTCTGCTGCTTCAGAGGGACCAGCTGCGGTTTCTGCAGGCTCTGTCAGCTCACCCTCATCCACGCCCATGACAACATGGCCGAGGTATCTGACCCTCCCCAAGGTTGGACTCTGACTGCTGCTTCTTTCTTTTCAGGGCTCTGGAAACGTCCACCTCTCCACCTCTATGCTGCAATCTGCCATCCCCTCGGTAAGTGGCACGTCTTTGCCCATTTGGGGGCTCTTGTTGGTGAACGCCCCAAAGCTGTTGTCCTCGATGTCCCTTTCAGGGAGGCTAGTCAAGCTAGGATCTAGGCAGGGCTTTTTTTGTAGAAAAAGCTCAGCAAGTACTCACTAGCATAATAAACCACACCCAACAGCAGAAACTCATTAGCATATTAGGCCACACCCCAACACCAGATCCTATTAATATATTAGGCCACACCCCCATGTTACCAGAGGTGTGGTCATCCAGCCACACCCACCTTTTGCTTCTTATTCTGCTTACCTTGTTTGTTGCCAAAACCCCAGGGCTTTTTCTGTAACAGGAACTCCTTTGCATGTTAGGCCATCCTCCCCTCATGTAGCCAATCCTAATGAGTTTCTGCTGTTGGGTGTGGCCTATTATGTTGATGAGTTCCTGCTGGGCGTGGCCAACTCGGGAGCCAGCCGCAACTCTGTTCCTGTGTGTTCCTGCCCAAAAATAGCCCTGGATCTAGGAATAATAGACTCATAGAATGTTAGAGCTGGAAGGGACCTTGCAGATCATCTAGTCCAACCCCCTGCACTCTGCAGGAGCGAAGCTGAAAGATAGCCCTCCAACATACCTGAAAGATGGTCGTCCAGCCTCTGCTTGAAAATGTCCAGACTATCCCGTTACCTCCTCCGTCAGCCTTTAGTCCATCAGAAAAGGGGGAGAATCCATTAATCAGATTATTTTACTACAGAATAAAAAAAGGAGGATCCAAGGCATTGAGTCTTTTTTGTGGTTTTTTAAAATTATAAATTAATTAGAAAAGCATTTTTAATCATAAAAGCATATACAGATATAGGACACACAAGAGGACAGACAAAAGGAAATCCTACTTTGCACAGAGAGTGATTAAAGTGTGGAAGTCACTGCCAGAGGATGTGGTGATGGCCACAGGAATAAATAGCTTTAAGATTAGATGGATTCATAAAAAAAACAACTGGTACGATCGGAGAGAGAAGGATGGAGAGAAATAAGAGGGAATGGATATTATTAACTTTATGTTAAACTAGAATTGAATAAGTTAGAAAGTTAGAATTAGTGGATACAGAAGCAATGGTATAATACTTAGATCGGTAAGGTGGGAGGGGTAAAATTGAATGCGATGTGATGAGAATTGTACCCCCCCGTGAATATTTAATATTGTGGTTGTCTTTTGTTGTGTAGTGTGTATTGTTATGTATTCCGTGTGTTGTCTATTATGTTGTGTAATGTGGTAGTCATGTCATTGGTGGAAAAATAATAAAAATGCCTCTTTTGGGGGCGCTTAAAAAAAAAGAAAAGATTAGATGGATTCATGGTGGATAAGACTATTGATGACTACTAGCCATGATGGCTGAGGGGAATCTCTTCAGAGGCACTAATCCTCTGAATCCCAGAGCCAGGAGGCAACACCAGGGGAAGGCCTCGGCCACGATGCTCCGTTGTTGGCCCAGCAGATGAACCTGTTGGCCAATGTGTGAGATAGGATGCTGGGCTAGATGGACTATTAATCTGATCCAGCAGGACTCTTCTGATGTCTTTATAAAGGCCTCGTCCTGTGTGCCTTGTTGTTGGCCCTCCAGAGGCCCCTGTGTGAGACAGGATGCTGGTTTAGATGGACTATGGGTCTGATCTATGAGTCGGATCTATGGGTCTGATCTATGGGTCTGATCTATGGGTCTGATCTAGCAGGATTGTTCTTATGAAGGCCTTGGACTCTACACCCTGCTGTTAGCCATCCAGAGGAACTGGTTGGCTACTGTGTGAGACAGGATGCTGGACTAGATGGACCACCAGCCTCATTCAGCAGGGTTCTTCTTATGTTCTTATGAAGGCCCCAGCCTCTATGCCTTGTTGTTGGCCCTCCAGAGGAACCGGTTGGCCCCTGTGTGAGACAGGATGCTGGTTTAGATGGACTGTGGGCCTGATCTAGCAGGGTTGTTCTCATGAAGGCCTCGGACTCTGTACCCTGCTGTTAGCCCTCCAGAGGAACTGGTTGGCCCCTGTGTGAGACAGGATGCTGGTTTAGATGGACTATGGGTCTGATCTAGCAGGGTTGTTCTTATGAAGGCCTTGGACTCTACACCCTGCTGTTAGCCCTCCAGAGGAATTGGTTGGCCACTGTGTGAGACAGGATGCCAGACCACTGGGCTGATCCAGCAGGGTTCTTCTTATGTTCTTATGAAGGCCTCAGCCTCTATGCACTGTTGTTGGCCCTCCAGAGGAACTGGTTGGCCACTGTATGAGATGGGCTGCTGGACTAGCTGGATCCTGATGTGATCTTACGAAGGCCTCGGCCTCTCTGCCCTGTTGTTGGCCCTCCAGAGGAACTGGTTGGCCACTGTGTGAGACAGGATGCTGGACTAGATGGATCCTCACTGGTCTGATCCAGCAGGGCTCTTCTGATGTTCTTATGAAGGCCTCGGCCTCTCTGCCCTGTTGTTGACCCTCCAGAGGAACTGGTTGGCCACTGTGTGAGACAGGATGCTGGACTAGATGGACCCTCACTGGTCTGATCCAGCCGGGCTCTTCTGATGCTCTTATGAAGGCCTCTGCCTCTCTGCCATGTTGTTGGCCTAGGGTTGCCATTTCCTCAGCAGGCCGACAACATGGCTTTATAAGAATGTCAGAAGAGCCCTGCTGGATCAGACCAGTGGTCCATCTAGCCCAGCACCCTGTCTCACAGAGCTCATCTATAGGTTCATCTGGAGGTCCAACAATGAGGCATAGAGGCTGATGCCCTCCCCGGATGTTGCCTCCTGGCAGTGGGATTGAGAGGCTGACTGCCTCTGAAAGGGAGATTCCCTTCAGTCGCCATGGCTAGTGGTCACCGGTGGGCCTCTGAATTTGTTTAATCCCCCTTTAAAGCTATCTGTGCTGGTGGTCATCACTACATCCTCTGGCAGCAAATTCCACATCTTTATCAGACCTTAGAGGTAATGCAAGTTGCAATAGATGGCCTTAGGCAAGATTGGCCAAGAACCTGACTCCCTGTTGGGCAGCTTCAGATCCCCAGCGAGCAAATCACCCACTTTCTTGGTTGCACGCCTTCTCTGCGATTAACACATGGAATTCCCTGCCACAGGAGGTGGTGGCAGCTACAAGCATGGACGGCTTCAAGAGGGAATTAGATAAACATATGGAGCAGAGGTCCATCACTGGCTCTTAGCCACAAGGTGTATAGAGAGGAACTCTCAGTCTGGGTCAAGTGATGCTCTGTATTCTTGTTGCTTGGGAGGGAGGGCAACAGTGGGAGGGCTTCTAGTGTCCTGGCCCCACTGCTGGACCTCCTGAGGGCCCCTGGTATTTTTGGCCACTGTGTGACAAAGAGTGTTGGACTGGATGGCCCATTGGCCTGGTCCTGCATTGGCTTCTCTTATCTTCTTATGTTCTCTCCCTCATTGCAGCTCGCACAGCAGTACCCCAATGACATTGCTGTCGTTCTCAGCATAGTCCTCGCTAAGCATCCCATCGTCACCTTCACAGAAGGTGAAGCCACGCTGACCATCAGTCCTGCCATCGAGGTTGCCGTGGCCTCCTCCAGCTCGTCCTCCCAGACCCTCTGCACTCTCGGCGCTGTGAGTGGAGACTTGCTGACCTTTCTTTTCTCCTCGTTCTGTGCAATGCTTTTTTTTTTTAAAGCCTGGCTTTCCCTGCAGCTGCAGAGCACCTGCAGGGGACTCATCTATAATGCATTTTGCAAGGGCCTGATTTCAGTTGGGACTGTGGTGCAGGGATAAGAGAAGCTTCTGCCTTCCCACTGGGTCTTTTTCCTGAGCCGAAACAGCCCCAGAGGGCATCATTAGCCCCATTTTGGAACTGCATGTTTTCCTGCTCTGGCCAGCTTAGCGGAAAGGGCGGTGTGACATGGGTACGCACATCTGTGACACACTCAGAAGGCATTTCTGCACGTTGCTGTCTCTTGCTGGCTATTGCCTACATGCTGAAGTCACTTTATGAAATAGTTCCCTCCACTGAGGCATTCAAAAGCACAAGCTTCCGGATAGGATTGTCAACGCTTAGCTGTGAAATTGTAAGACACCCTGAGATGACTCTTCTTCTTCTTCTTCTTCTTCTTCTTCTTCTTCTTCTTCTTCTTCTTCTTCTTCTTCTGTCGTGGTTCAGTTCGTCGTCCTCTTACCTGGGAGAACTGGGTCTTGCTTCCTCACTCCTCCTCCTCCACCTGCTGATGCGACTCTTCGTTCCGTCACTCGCTCCTGCACATCTGTCCTCTTCTTCGACAGTCCGTCCTAGCTTCCTCCTTCTCCTCCTCCTACCTCTTCAGCCTGCCTCTTCTTCTGCGGCGTCTGCCTCGTCGTCCTCTGTCCTCCTCTTCCTCTTCCTCCTCTTGGGCCGTGCACGTCTTCCTCTTCTTCCTCCTCTTCCTCCTCCTCCTTCTTCTCCTATTCCTCCTCTTCTGTCCTCCTCCTCTTCTTCCTCCTATCTCCTCCTCCTCCTCTTCTTCCTCTTCATCTTCTTCCTTTTCCTCCTCCTCTTCTTCCTCCTCCTCCTGGAGTTTGGCAACCCACCTTTTGGGGTCAGGTTTGTGATAGTGTTGAATAGATTCTCCTTTCCTTTGTTCTATTGTTTATTTATTGGCTCTGCCCCACCTCCTACCCTGCTCACCTTCCCTCTGCTCCTGTTGCCCCTGGATCAGGGCCCTGCTATGCAGGCAACTTTTTAATCATACGATGCATAAGCAGAGGGGGAAGATGCAAGTGGACTCCAAGCAGTGGATGCTGCCACCAGTGCTGCACATCCCAGTCCCAGAAGCAATTTTTAGAAGGAAGGAATTCAGGAGGTGTGGGGTTGCAGGGCCAAAGAAGGGAAGGGTGAAATCTTCTCTGCCCCAGTTCTTGAAAGAGGTATTGTCTTCTAACATTTGAAGCAAGCAATGGGGAGGACCGGATTGTTCTCTCATGTTCAGATCTTCCTAAACTTTCTGTCTCCACGCAGGAGCTGAGCTTGTCTCTCAAATTGGACGTCACAGTAACCAGCCTCGAGGTCTCGGTTATCTTACAAGGGTGAGTTCACGTTCACCGCTAGGGGTGTGCAAGAAATTTTTTTTTGGCCCGATAACGTTTCGGCTGAATTGGGCTGAATCTGATTCGGCCCCCGGATGACCCCCAAATGTCACTTTCAGCAATCCAAGTGGATTTGGGTGTCATTCGGGGGGGAATCACGTTCGGGTGGGGGGAGGCGAGCAAGCCAAAGGAAGGCAGTTATTTATTTATTTATTTATTTATTTATTTATTTATTTATTTATTATTTCGATTTCTATACCGCTCAATCCTGGAGGCTCTGAGCGGTTTACATAGTAATTTTATTACCTAACTAGGGCCACACTTGAATGGGGAGGTGAGTGCCTACCAGGCGCCCTACCGGCTTGTTGTTTCTTTCCGACTCGGCGTGGCTCTGCAGCAGCTCCCCATTTAAATTGCCTTCCCTCCCTAAGAGAAGGCTTGCCCAGGCACCCCGCAGCCGCAGGGTGCCCGGGCAAGCCAAGGAAGGGGAGGCAGTAAACTCCCCGTGCATTCCCTGGAGGGGGTGGGTGGGCAATTGCCTTCCCTTCCCTCCAAGGGAGGGTTTACCCGGGCGCCTCACAGTGGCAGGGTGCCTGAGCAAGTCACGGAAGTTTGAACTGTCTTCCCTTCCCTCCAAGGGAGGGCTTGCCACAGAGCGCCCGGGCAAAGCAAGGGCAAGCCTCCCCATGCATTCCCCACCTCGCCTGCCAAAGTGGGCAAACCAGGGGAGGCTTCCAAAGCCCCCCCCCCTTCTTCCCTGGCTGTCCGCTGGGTTTCTGCCACTGTTATGGATGTGGATGCCCATAATAACCAACACTCATATTGCCTTGATTTCAATTGCAGAGAGGTCGGCCTGGCGGTGGTTTCTTCCAGTGTGGGGGAGATACAGGTCAGCGTCCTTTGCCTTCTTTTCTTTCTCTGACTGCCAGCTGCACAAGAAAAACACCTGTTTTTTAAACTCTGTTTCATGCCCGGGAACAGACAGAGTCTCCAGAGTGGAATTATGGGCTTCTGAGTCTCCAGAATGGAATTATGGGATTGCATTTTGGGAACGCTTTTCTGCAAAAGAAAATGTGGGGTTTTCTCGAGGATGCCAACTTCAGCTTGGGAAATTCCTGGAGACTTGGAGGGAGGAGCTGAGCCCAGGGAGGGGAGGGTTGTTTATTTAGTTATTCACCATTGAAATTGATATTCTCTGAATACACAGCGCTCAGTAAAAAAAACCACCATCGTTTAAAACAATTCCAACAATTCAATGAATGACTAAAGCAGTCTCCGATGGCACTAAAATGTCAGGTTCCAAGATTATTTCACTGTCTCGGAGGAGAGGTAGAGAGGGAGCAAGTTGAAGGGAGAAGGGAGTGCCAGAGGGAGGAGGAGGAGAAGAAGGAGAAGAAGAAGTAGGTGAAGGAGAAGAAGAAGAAGAGGAGGAGGAGGAGGAGGAGAAGGAGAAGAAGAAGTAGGTGAAGAAGAAGGAGAAGAAGAAGAAGAGGAGGAGGAGGAGGAGAAGGAGAAGAAGGAGAAGAAGCAGCAGAAGGAGGAGGAGAAGGAGAAGAAGAAGAAGACAACATTGGATTTATACCCTGCCCTTCACTACCCGAAGGAGTCTCAGAGCGTCTCACAAACTCCTTCCCCTTCCCCTCCCCACAACAGACACCCTGTGAGGTAGAAGAAGAAAAAGAAGAGATTGGATTTATACCCAGCCCTTCACTACCCAAAGGAGTCTCAGAGCGGCTTACAAACTCCTTTCCCAGACAAGATGATGCCTATCGCTGTCCTCAGTAAAAAGCCCGGTGGAACATCTCTGCCTTGCAAGCCCTGCAGAACTTCATTAGGTCCCGCAGGGCACAGATGTTATTTGACAGAGTTCCCCCAGGTTAGAGAAGGTTAGAGGAGGGCAGGGATCTCAGTGGGTTTTAATGCCACACAGTCCACCCTCCAAAGCTGCCATTGTCTCTGTTGTCTGGAGATGAGTTGTAATTCCAGATCACCAGACCCCACCTGGAAGTCAGTAGTTTTTCACGATGCAGAGCATTGTTGCCCTGTTTGTGTGTGCAGACTCTAATCTGGGAGAACCAGGTTTGATTCCCCACTCCTCCACTTGCAGCTGCTGGTGTGACCTTGGGTCGGTCATGAGTTCTCTCAGAGCTGTTCTCTCACGGGCAGTTTCTCTCAGAGCTCTCTCAGCCCCGTTGACCTCACAGGGTGTCTGTTGTGGGGAGGGGAAGGGAAAGGAGTTTGTAAGCCATTCTGGGACTCCAAGTGAAGGGCGGGGTATAAATCCAATCTCCTCCTCCTCCTTCTGCCAAATTGCTCACTCACAACTTTAATGTCAGGAACTCACAAAGTAGAATTTTTGCTCACAAGACTCCACAGCTTAGAGGGAACACTGCTCAGAGGAGGGTGGTCTATGCTACATCTGGAGCAGAGGTCCATCGGTGGCTATGAGCCACAAGGTATAGATAGGGACTCTGGGGCAAGTGATGCTCTGTATTCTTGGTGCTTGGGGGGGTCAACAGTGGGAGGGCTTCTAGTGTCCTGGCCCCACTGCTGGACCTCCTGATGGCCCCTGGTATTTTTGGCCACTGTGTGACACAGAGTGTTGGACTGGATGGGCCATTGGCCTGATCCAACACTGGCTTCTCTTATGTTCTTATGTAGGAACTCTCGGTCTGGGGCAAGTGAGGCTCTGTATTCTTGGTGCTTGGGGTGGGGGGCAACAGTGGGAGGGCTTCTAGTGTCCTGGCCCCACTGCTGGACCTCCTGATGGCCCCTGTTTTTTTTGGCCACTGTGTGACACAGAGTGCTGGAGTGGATGGGCCGTTGGCCTGATCCAACATTGGCTTCTCTTACGTTCTTATTTTCTTAAATTTAAATAATAAATAAATAAATATTTATGCACTGCTCTTTACTTTCTGGCAGGTGGGCCAGATGAGAACGATCATCGTTTCGGTGATAGAGAAGGATTTCCTGGCTAAGGTGAACGGTAAGGAAGACTGCTCTGTCTAGCAAACTGGACTGCTAGCCCAGCGATCCTAAACGTGGTTCTCAGTCTCACCACTGGGCTGCTGATGGGTGTCTTGGTACCTGCTCAGGGCTGGCCCAAGGACTTTGGATGTCCTAGGCAAAGGTGCCCAAGCCATCCCACCCACCCTCCATGCGGTGAGGAAGCAGGAAGATGGCCTCCTCAGCCCCTCACTGGGCACCAGGGGGGCGGGAAGATGGTGCCAGCCCCCAACCCCTCCCAATGGTGGGCAAGGTGGGTGTGGCATAGACTCTGTGGTAAACAATAGAGTCCGCCTTTCAAAGTTGCTATTTCCTGCAAGGGAGCTGATCTCTGCATCCCAGACAGAGCTTGTAATTCCAGGAGAACTCCAGGCCACGACTGGAAGTTGTAGCAACCCAAGCTGCAGTGTTAGAAGAGTCAAGTAACAAATCTATACACTGCAAAAACCTTTTTTTATATATATATAAATTAATGTGTTCTATTTGTTAACTAACATCTTATAAAGTGCATTGTGTGCTATTATAATACCCTAAATCAGGTATATATATTCATTACATGCAATAAAGAATAACAATCAGTTCATTCAGTATAACAACCACCCGTCAATTTGCATCGGTATTTTCAAAGTCAAACCCCAACGGGAGTGTCCAGCATTATACGCCCGCTTCTCCTTGCTTGAAGTCTTCCAAAGGGGGAAAGTTTTCTTTTGTAGTTACATTGATGTTTGTTGCTGGTCCTACAAAAGGCACGTTAAGCAGCTGAAGTTCATCGAACACATTCATTTCCAAAAAAAAAAAGGTTTTTGCAGTCTATATATCTGTTACTTGACCCAACCAATGTTCCCTCTAAGCTGTGGAGTCTTGTGAGCCAAAATTCTAGTTTGTGAGCTACTGGCATCTAAGTTGTGAGTGATCCAGCTACCGTATAAGGCTCTGGAGCCATCCCTTCCTGAGCGAAGACAAAAATGTGTACGCCGGAGGCTAAAAAAACTGTGAGCTGGCTCACACTAACTCAGCTTAGAGGGAACACTGGACCTAACTGGAAGTTGGCAACCCTGGGGCTTATACATGGAGCACTGGTGGGAGGGGAAAGGAAACTCAGTGGAATCCTTGTGCTCTTTGACTTGGGATGCTCTTTCCCAGTCTACAAAGAAGCTGGGAAGGACTGGCGTCCACGGAGAAGCACAGGGGGGCAATGAAAATGTTGGAAAAATTGGGGTGGGGGGGAGGGAAAAATGTACGGCTCCGGGGCTAGTCTGGTAATGGGGTAGGAGACCCTGTGCTCTGTGCCCGTCCTCTGGAGGAGGAGATAGCAACTGCATTGGTATTTTCCTTTCCAGGTGCCCTGAGCGTAGGGATTTCTCTCCCCAAGTTGGCTAACGTCCAGTACATCGAACCGGAAATCGAGATGCACGAGGTGAGCCCCCCCCCCCCTGGCTAAGCTGCTTCTCCCTGTCCTGCCCACCCCCCGTGCCATCCTGAGCATCCCCTTCTTTAGGAAAGCCTTTTTCAAACTCTCAAATTCACCTCTTTCCTCCCAACTCCTCCTCCTGCTCTACCAGCCGCATCTCCTCCAGCCCCTTCTCACCACACCCAGGCCGGTTTCTGGCCTCTTCCCAGCATGTTGTTGGTAGTAAGAACTCTAGGCATGGATCGCCGCTGTGTTTTGTATGGCACCTAGTGCACATCCGGTGCCCTGTCCATGCTAAGTAGCAATAGCCACCACCAATAGTTATATAGAAGAAGAAGAGGAAGAGGAAGAAGAAGAGATTGGATTTACTTGGTGTGGTGGTTAGGAGCATGGACTCTAATCTGAGAGAGCCGGGTTTGGTCCCTCACATGCAGCTGCTGGTGTGACCTTGGATAAGACACAAGTTCTTTCAGAGCTGTTCTCTCAGGAGCAGTTCTTGAGAGAGCTCTCTCAGCCCCACCTACCTCACAGGGGGTGTCTGTTGTGGGGACGGGAAGGGAAAGGAGTTTGTAAGCCGCTCTGAGACTCCTCTGGGTAGTGAAGGGCCAGGGGTATAAACCTAATCTCTTCCTCTTCTTCTATCTCACAGGGTGTCTGTTGTGGGTAGGAAAAGGGAAAGGAGTTTGCGAGCTGCTCTGAGACTCCTTTGGGTAGTGAAGGGCAGGGTATAAATCCAATCTCTTCCTCTTCTTCTATCTCACAGGTTGTCTGTTGTGGGTAGGAAAAGGGAAAGGAGTTTGTGAGCCGCTCTGAGACTCCCTTGGGTAGTGAAGGGCAGGGTATAAATCCAATCTCTTTCTCTTCTTCTATCTCACAGGGTGTCTGTTGTGGGTAGGAAAAGGGAAAGGAGTTTGTGAGCCGCTCTGAGACTCCCTTGGGTAGTGAAGGGCAGGGTATAAATCCAATCTCTTCCTCTTCTTCTATCTCACAGGGTGTCTGTTGTGGGTAGGAAAAGGGAAAGGAGTTTGCGAGCCACTCTGAGACTCCTTTGGGTAGTGAAAATCCAATCTCTTCTTCTTCTTCTTTCTTCTACCTCACAGGGTGTCTGTTGTGGGGAGGGGAAGAGAAAGGAGTTTGTCAGCCGCTCTGAGATTCCCTTGGATAGTGAAGGGCAGGGTAGAAATCCAATCTCTTCTTCTTCTTCTGCCCTAGCTCAAGGGGCCCTGCACCAAGCCCACGAGGTCCAGAAACATTGCTGCCCAGTGCATTTTGAACACCCTTCTCCTATCCCACACCTTTTAGGTGGGAACAGGCACTGAATTCCTGACATTTCTCTTTGCACTTCCAGGGTTACGCCCAAGTCAACTGCGACCTTGACTACGTGCACTGAGCAGCGGCAGGGATCCGCGAACGCCTCCAACAACGCAGTGTCTGCTCTATCCATTTGCAACTTCTATGGCATGACGAAAGGAGGGGAATCAATATTTCTTTGCTGCAAGAGATGTGGGAAGCCTAAATGTCTGTGTGTGTGGTGGGTGGTGGCCGCAAGGCGAGGGATTGGCTAGGAGCTGAAATACTTGCTCACATTATCTCAGTGGAACTGACTCCTGGATTACCGGATGGGGTTTGGTCTGGAGTTTTGCTTCCGTAGTTTGTCTTCCGGGGAGAGCGATCCAGATGGAATTGGGCAGGGTTAAGTCCCGGCTGACTTCCCCGGCAGAGAGCTCAATGCCTGCTTGACTTCCCCATCGAAATCAGCAAGACCTGTGCTTAGATTTCTGCTCTGTCGTTCTGCCGCCGTTTCTCTTTATTAAAACATTCTCCCTCTTGTACGTTTTTTGGGCACCTGTTTTCACTGCCAAATGTCAACTGGGTCCTGATTTAAAGTCTCCTGTGGCTTTGAAGGGGGGGGGTGTCCGTCCAAGGTGACCTGGCAAATTGGCAAAGGGGCGGGGGTTGGGGGCAGCTCTCATGACCCAACCGTTGGCTCTCCAGTGTCTGAAGGGGCAAGCCCAGCGGGTCCCCTCCAGAAATGCCTTTCTCTTTCCCCCCCCCCAAAAAAAAATTTATTATCAGGATATAATAACATGTTCCATAAATGGTAACCAGTTCTTAACATACCCTTTTCTACAATTCCCCCCCCCCCTGGCTCCCAACGATGCTCCACCCCCGTTACAATTCCAATCAATATTCTCTTGCATTCACCTCATATTCAATAATCAAATCTTCTGTTAAAACATTTTCCTTTTCTGTTTCTCTCTCTTAGGTAACATTTTAAATACAATCCATTTCTTACTCTACTTCTAATCTTGATAGTTATCAAAGCAAAGTAACTTATTTTTAACACCCCAGTTCAGTTCTAAGTAGTCTTTAAAGTCTTTCCAATCTGCTAGAAATTCTTGATCTTCTTTTCCATTAAGTTTTTTTGTCAATTTGTCCATTTCTACCATAAAAATCATCTTCTTTATCCATTCCCATTTATCTGGTATCTTCTCCTGCTTCCAAAATTGGGCATGAGTCATTTTCGCCGTTGTAATTAGATACCATAACAATGTTCTCAATGCCTTTCTCCATCACGCTCAACCTTTAAGAAATACCCATGGATTTAGTGGCGTCCAGTGGTCCCTTTGAGATGACCAAAGGCTTACTTTAGCAGAAGTTTTCATGGACCAGAACAGGAGAGTAGCTAAAATATTTTGGTCAGTGGGGCATGGGGGGAGGCGCTGTGGTTTTAATGTAGGGAACATAAGAACATAAGAGAAGCCAATGTTGGATCAAGCGGATGGCCCATCCAGTCCAACACTCGGTGTCACACAGTGGCCAAAAAGACCAGGGGCCTTCAGGAGGTCCAGCAGTGGGGCCAGGACACTAGAAACCCTCCCACTGTTGACCCCTCCCTAAGCGCCAAGAAGACAGAGCCTCACTTGCCCCAGACCGAGAGTTCCTAGCTATAAGAACATAAGAGAAGCCCATGCTGGGTCAGGCCAAGGGCCCATCCAGTCCAACACTCTGAGTCACACAGTGGCCAAAATATACCAGGTACCATCAGGAGGTCCAGCAGTGGGGCCAGGACACTAGAAGCTCTCCCACTGTTGCCCCCCCAAGCACCAAGAATACAGAGCATCCCTTGCCCCAGAGTCCCTATCTATACCTTGTGGCTCATAGCCACTGATGGACCTCTGCTCCAGATGTTTATCCAATTCCCTCTTCTAAGAACATAAGAGAAGCCAATGTTGGATCAGGCCAATGGGCCATCCAGTCCAACACCCTGTGTCACACAGTGGCCAAAAATACCAGATGCCATCAGGAGGTCCAGGTGCCATCAGGAGGTCCAGGTGACATCAGCAGGGGGCCAGGACACTAGAAGCCCTCCCACTGTTCCCCCCCCAAGCACCGAGAATACTGAGCATCACTTGCCCCAGCCTGAGAGTTCCTATCTATCCCTTGTGGCTGATAGCCACTGATGGACCTCTGCTCCAGATATTTATCTACCCTTTGCTGATTCACCCAGGGTATCCTTCCCCTTTTCTTTTAGTTTCTTTTGCTGTGGAGGTCTTATATTGAAGCTACCCAACTGCCTGCGGGCTGCTATATAAAGAACATTATCAAAGGACTGAGCTGACAAGGGGACGAAGCTTGCCGTTCTGTGTCAAGATAAGGTCACAAACGGTGTATCGATTGTTTATCAATGCCAGCTTCCAGGGCCGGCTCACCCATAGAAAAAATTAGACATTTGCCTAGGGGCGCCATGCTGCCACCTCATGGGAGGGCACTGCCTGGCCTGCCACCCCGCCCCTGCCAAAAGCCCTGCTTTGTTGCAACTACAGGGCTGTCTTGGTGCCCCTGGGCAGTGGGGTGGGGATTGGCTGCTCTGACTCTTCCTCGTCTTCACCAAGGACGAGGTGAGTGCGCAGGAGGCGCCGGGAAGGGGCAGGAACGGGCAGGCAGAGAGCGGGCCTGAATTCCTTCTCCGCTGTGGCTGGTGGTGGCGGGAATGGCCAGGCAGGGCGCCTGTCCAGGGCTCCAGTGGCCCCCTTTGCTGCCACCGCCGCCACTTATTATTATTATTATTATTTTGCTTTTTAAAGTAGGCGAGAAGTAGCCACACTAAGCGCATCCAAGTACTGCTTAACAGTCGGGAGGCTTGAAAACTTGCAACGGGGGCGGGGGAAGAGATAAAGAAAAATGGCAACGCGAGGAGTGCAGACGGGCGTCCCGCGTGCAAAGTTGTAGTTGTAGGGGGGGCAGGGAGCGGAAATGGCACTTCCCCTGCACGATAATTCCTAGAAAGTGCAACCCAGAAGCCCTGTGGACACCGGCTGCCTATCAGAGAATCACAGAATGTTAGAGTTGGAAGGGACCTTGCAGATCATCTAGTCCAACCCCCTGCACTCTGCAGAAGCATAGCTGAAAGATAGCCCTACAACTTACCTGAAAGATGGTTGTCCAGCCTCCACTTAAAAACGTCCAGGGAAGGAGCATCCACCACCTCTCGAGGCAGGCTGTTCCACTGCTCAGCCACTCTGACAATTAGGAAGTTTCTCCTGATATCTAGCCGGTAACGACTCCCTTCTAATATCCACCCATTAGATCTAGTCTTGCAAACTGGAGTGAATAGAGAGAATAGATCTGCTCCGTCTTCTACATGACAGCCCTTCAAATACTTGGAAGACTGCCATCATGTCCCCTCTAAGCCTTCTCTTTCCCAGGCTAAACAGACCCAACTCTTTCAGCCTTTCCTCGTGAGACTTGGATTCCAACTCTCTCACCCTCCTGGTCGCCCTCTTCTGGACACACTCGAGCTTGTCAACATCCTTCCTAAAGTGTGGTGTCCCAAACTGGACACAGGACTCCAGGTGAAGCCAGATGCAATCATGTGTTGCACACCCTCGAGGGAAAGGTGGGGCTGCGGGGGCGGCCACGCAGCGCTGGCCTGGCTCGCTTTCTCCTCTCGGGGAGCATGCCTTTGGGGGCATGGGGGCTGGCATGGGGGGGGGCCGGCCACAAGGTAGCCTCGCCTAGTGTGCAAAAAACCCCTGGGGCTGGCCCTGCCAGCTTCAAAGTCCTGAATTGAGCTTCTCTCTCTCTCTCAGCGGCCAGGCAAAGCAGAGCGGTTGTTTGCAAGGGATTATGGGAAGGACTACACAAACGGGAGCCCCCTCGGACTTCTTGAGAAAGCCGAACTCTTTATTTTGAGAAGGAACACAAATAGCCAGAAATATAGGCTGTTATGCAAAGAGACAAAGCACCAAAATTGTACAGCGATGCGGCGGCGGGGGGGCGGGGACGGGGGACACAGTTAGATCCAAGCCCAGTAACACCTTAGAGCCCAGCAAGGTTTTGAGGGCCTGAGTTTTTGAGAGGCAAAGCTCTTTGTCAGCTAGGACAGGCAGGGAGGGCAGACGGGCTCACGGGGCAGTCCCCCTCGAACACGGTCGTGGTCTTCCTGCATACAAAACAATCCCATTATTCTCTCTTACCAAGTTCTGGTTTTTGCAAACTGCAGAACCAAGGGGTAAAGCTTTTTGGCAGATTATAACCATTTCAGGCTATAGTTGATGCAAGGCGGTGTGCTCCGATGCTCTCCCACATGGGACAGAGGGGGCACGGTAGAGATTTATAAGTTATACAGAAGGTAGCAAAAGGAAACGTTTTCTCCCTTTCCCGTAATGCTAGAACTCGGGGGGCACCCAAGGAGGAGGAGGAGAAGATTGGATTTATACCCCGCCCTTCACCTGGAGTCTCAGAGCGGCTGACAAACTCCTTTCCCTTCCCCTCCCCACAACAGACACCCTGTGAGGTAGAAGAAGAAGAGACTGATCGTACTGCTCGCTCACTTGGAGTCTCAGAGCGCTGACAAACCCTCCCTTTCACTCCAAGGAGTCTCAGAGCGGCTGACAAACTCCTTCCCCTTCCTCTCCCCACAACAGACACCCCCTGTGAGGTAGGTGGGGCTGAGAGAGCTCTGACAGAAACTGCTCTTTCAGGAACAGCTGTGCCAGAGCTTGTGACTGACCCAAGGTCACACCAGCAGGTGCGAGTGGAGGAGTGGGGAATCAAACCAGATTCTCCCAGATTAGAGTCCGCACACTTAACCACTACACCCAACTGGCAGGTGATGGGCAACAGATCTGGAAGAAGTACTCCCTCTCGCAACACAGGATTGGCCTGTGGAATTCACTGCCACATGATGTAGCAACGGCCTTTAACTCAGCTATGTAGGGTTGCCAACTCCGGGTTGGGCAAATTCCTGGGGATTTGGGGGATGGAGCTTGGGGAAGGAATGGTTTGGGGAGAGGAGGGACCTCATTGGGGTATAATGCCATACAGTCCGCCCTCCAAAGCAGCCATTTCCTCCAGGGGAACTGATTTCTGTTACCTGGAAAGCAATTGTAATTCCAGGTGATTTCTAGGCCCCACCTGGAAGTTTGTACAAAAAACTGAGGGGTCACAGTGCTAGGAAGATATGGAAAAATATATGACACTGTGTATAATAGAGGGGACACGATGGCAGTCTTCAAGTATTTGAAGGGCTGTCATGTAGAAGATGGAGCAGGTCTATTCTCTCTTGCTCCGGATCGCAAGACTAGTAGGGCCAATCTGCATTTAGCATTTTTACCAAACCCACACTGGAACAGAAAAAGATGCAGTTCAAAACCACATTCAACTACCCCGGGCCAATGCTGTACTGACTGCAGAGTCACCCCCGAATGGCCATAAAACGGCCATAAATCTATGCAGACAGCCACAATAAAAACAGAGATCGAAGGAAGTGAAAGCAGCACGCAGTCTGGACACTGCCATAAAATGCGACAATCAAAGTGAAAGTGGCCTGCAATGTAGATGGGGATTTCTGTTCCAGTGTGGGTTTGGTAAGACAGTGGAGCAAATGCTAGATGTGGATCAGGCCATCTAATGGGTGGAAATTCCAAGGGGGTCGTTACCGGCTCGATATCAGGAGAAACTTTCTAACTGTAAGAGTGGTTGAGCAGTGGAATGGTCTGCCTCGGGAGGTGGTGGATGCTCCTTCGCTGGACGTTTTCAAGCGGAGGCTGGACAACCATCTTTCGGGTATGTTGTAGGTATGTATGGCTATCTTTCGGCTATGCTCCTGCAGAGTGCAGGGGGTTGGACTAGATGATCTGCAAGGTCCCTTTCAGCTCTAACATTCTATGATTCTAATAGATGTATGCTTAAGGTTCTTTGTTGTGCTTTTTATTTTTTTAATCCCGCCCCGTACTATTGTATAAATATTGGTGTCCAGTATTACCAAACATAGGCACCTGCCCAACGGAACTTGAGAGATATGGTCTCCTAGATAAGTTATTATGTTTGCCGCCAGTGCTCCGATCAGACCCTAGGAAAACACTGCTATTTTAAGAGCTTTATACTCACAAAGAGAATTTATTGCACCTTATGTCTTGTATGTACACCACGGTCCTTGAAAAATATTTTATTCAATATGGGTAAGTTACTAGAGTCCTGTGGGACTACTGATTGTGAAACTGACAAGGGGCTGGAATGTTAAGAGTTGGAAGGGACCTTGCAGGTCATCTATTCCAACCCCCTGCACTCTGCAGGAGCGTAGCTGAAAGATAGCCCTACATAACTACAACAGACCTGAAAGATGGCTGTCCAGCTTCTGCTTGAAAATGTCCAGGGAAGGAGCATCCACCACCTCCTGAAGCAGACTGTTCCTCTGCTCAACCACTCTTACAGTGAGGAAGTTTCCCCTGATCTTTAGCTGGTAACGACTCCCTTGTAATTTCCACGCATTCCATCTAGTCTTGCCATCCGGAGCAAGAGAGAATAGATCTGCTCCAGCTTCTACATGACAGCCCTTCAGATATTTAAAGTCAGCAATCATGTCCCCTCTAAGCCTTCTCTTTCCCAGGCTAAACAGACCCAACTCTTTCAGCCTTTCCCCATAAGACTTGGATTCCAACCCTCTCACCATCCCGGTCGCCCTCTTCTGGACACGCTCGAGCTTGTCAACATCCTTCCTAAAGTGTGGTACCCAAAACTGGACACAGGACTCCAGGTGAGGCCTGACCATAGCAGAATAGAGCGGAACAACCACCTCCCATGATCTGGACACAAGGCTTCTGTTAATGCATCCTAAGACTGCATTAGCTGTCTTCACAGTCACATCATGCTGTTTGAACATAGTGCAAACCTGCACTTTGATGCGTTGTTTTGGCGAATCTACAGTTTGGTAATGCTGGACGTCAATATTTATATACCAGCTATAGAAAAATTAAAAATAAATAAAAATAAAAAGCACAAAATAGATTTACCTTGAGCAGACATTATACATGGTGTCATATATTTTTCCATACCCGTCTGGATGTCGGCAAAACATAAAGTGCTGGGAGCTGCACATCCGGAGCTCCTCGGTTCACTGAAAACCTCTTGCCAGGTACCCAGAGGGGCTCTAATCTGGATCAGGGGCACAGCCAGGGTTGCAGACCTAACGCCATAGCACCCACCCTGCAAGGCAGCCATGTTCTCCAGGGGAACTGGTCTCTGTAGTCTGGAAATCAGTTGCAACTCTGGGAGATCTCCAGGCCGCACCTGGAGATTGGCAACCCTTTATGGAACCCTTCCTCTGCTAGGGGAATGAACACATGTGAATATAACGAATCAGACTATCGCTCTATCAAGGTCAGTTGTCTCTACTCAGACTGGCAGCCGCTCTCCAGGGTATCTGGGTGAAGTCTTTCACATCACCTCCTGCCTGGCCCTTCTTAAGGGGAGATGCCAAGAATTGAACCGGGGACGTTCTGTAGATGAGGTAGAGGCTTTTCCGCTGAGCTACAGCCCCTGCCTAGAGGCAGGCCAGCAAGACTGGATTCTGCTCAAGACAAGCGGTGCTTCTCCAGATAATGTTTCCATCTCATGGTGGCATCTCCAGTCTAACCTAGGACTCCGATGGACATAAGGACGTAAGAGAAGCCAGTACTGGATGAGGCCAATGGCCCATCCAGTCCAACACTCTGTGTCACACAGTGGCCAAAACCCAGGTGCCATCAGGAGGTCCACCAGTGGGGCCAGAACTCCAGAAGCCCTCCCACTGTTGCCCCCTAAGCACCAAGAAGACAGAGCATCGCTGCCCCAGACAGAGTTCTGTCTGTACCTTGTGGCTAAGAGCCGCCGATGGACCTCTGCTCCATATGTTTATCCAATCCCCTCTTGAAGCTGTCTATGCTTGTTGCCACCACCTCCTGCAGCAGTGAATTCCATGTGTTAATGACTCTCTGGGTGAAGAAGGACTTCCTTTGATCTGTTCTAAGCCTCCTGCTCATTAATTTCATTGGCCAATTTTGCATCTAGCATTCGCTCTGTTGTTTTACCAAACCCACACTGGAACAGGAAAAGATGCGCCTCAGAACCACATTCAAATATTCCAGGCCAATGCTGTACTGACTGCAGAGTCACCCCTGAATGGCCATAAAATGGCTATAAATCTATGCAGACAGCTACCATAAAACCAAGAGATCATACAGTCTGGACGCTGCCATAAAATCTGACAATCAATCAAAGCAAAAGTGGCATACAATGCAGAGGGGAATTTCTGATCCAGTGTGGGCTTGGTAGAACAGCGGAGCAAATGCGAGATGCAGAATGGGCCACTGAGTGCCCATGAGTTCTTGTATTGTGAGAAAGGGAGAAAAGCGCTTCTTTCTCTACCTTCTCTGTCCTCACAGACTGCCAATCCTCAGAACTTTCCTTCCTGCTATTTGAGAATGCAACACATCTAGAATCAGTAGCACTGAACACCCCCCCCCCCCCAGAGCTGAGAGACAGGGGTCGAATCTGCATTTGCATTTTTTAAAATTAGTTTCGTGCTTCTGTGACGCCGTCTTTCTCTATGCTTGTTTGAACGTTGTTTGGAGAAGATTCATTTAAAGCGATGGGGAGGCACAATTTCAATGGAGCCACCACGAGAGGGCGATAAACATACGCAGACACGCGAAAATATACTTGCACAGTCGAAGTGCGAAAACGAAAGCAAATGTAGACAGTTTTTTTGAAGACGGAGTCAGAAGGCTGGGACACCGGAGGGAAAGACAAATGCAGATTTGACCAGAGGGAAATTGAAATGACGTGAAGCAAAGGATAGCTGCAGACTCTTTTTTCTTCTTCCATTCCGCTTCCTGCTTCCGATTGTATTTGGCAGCGACAGCCCCTTCCTCTCATGTGCACAGTGCAAGGGAGCCCTGAAAAAAACAAGAACGACACAAGGAAGAGGTTAGCTCCTTGGCTCCTGTAAAGACATGGCATGGGGCTCTCAGGACACTGCTGGGTGCTGAAGGGGATTTTGAGAAGTAAATGAAGGGGAAAGTGCTGGATGAGACATTTTTAAGCCCAAGTCATACTTCAGGGGTGCCCAGCGTGGTGTCTGTGGGCATCATGTCACACACTTCTGGGTAGCAGTGTGTGTGAACAAGGTCTTGGGGTATGGGTGGACTGAAAGTTAAATATGAGCACTCAGTGTGATGCGGCAACAAAAAAAGCTAATGCGATCTTGGGGTGTATTAATAGAGGAACAGCATCCAGATCACAAGATGTCATAGTCCCGCTGTACACTGCATTGGTCAGGGCACACCTGGAGTGTTGTGTGCAATTCTGGAGGCCTCACTTCAAAAAGGATGTGGACAGAACGGAGCGGGTGCAGAGGAGAGCGATGAGTATGATGGGGGCCTGGAGACCGAGCCCTGTGCAGAAAGGCCGAGGGGCTTGGGAATGTCTGGTCTGGAGAGGAGGAGGTTTGGGAAGTGGGACATGATTGCCCGCTCTAAGTATTTGAAGGGTTGTCACTTAGAGGAGGGCATGGAGCTGTTCCTGTTGGCAGTAGAGGAGAGGACTTGCAAGCTTGGGTTTAAATTAAGGCGGGAAGAGACCGGCTGGATCTTAGGAAAAACTGTTTGACAGTCAGAGTTGTGCTCACGAGTGGAATTGGTTGCCTAGGGAGGTGGGTGAGCCCCCTCGCTGGTGGTCTTTAAGCAGTGGCTGGACAGACCCTTGTCAGGGATGCTCCAGGCTGATCCTGCATTGAGCAGTACGTTGGACTAGATGGTCTCTATGGCCCCTTCCGACTCTGTGCTTCTATGCCAACACCTTTCCCGCCACCCTCCAAGTGTTTTTACAAAGTGGGCGGGGTCAGGTGGGGCTTTTGCTCAGCCAGAATTATCATTGGCCATTGGAGTTTTGATTGGCGGAGCAGATCTTTTAAAAACGTCGCTTTGGCAGGAGCTGCCACCACAGCGCAAGGATCTTGTGTGCGTGACTGAAAGGAAGTTGTGGCGGCCATTTTGCGGCTGGTTCCACCTTCTGCGGCCAGCAGCCATTTTGTGGCTCCACCCACCATGTTGTGCCCTAATTCTAGAGGTGCCCGCAGACTCCAAAAGGGTGGGAACCCTGGCATATTTCATACCCCATTTCCCTGGAGCCGGGACACATTAAGAATGGTGGACCTTTAAGGCACTGCCAAGGGTGGCCCATCCACTAGAGATGGTTCCAGGTAACACCCGAGGCCCCCCGTGATGGAGGAGGAGGAGGATTATTTATATCCGCCCTTCACTCGGCGTCTCAGAGCAGCTTACAGACTCCTTCCCTTCCTCTCCCCACCACAGACACCCTGCGAGGGAGGTGGGGCTGAGAGAACTCTGAGAGAACTGCCCTTAAGGGAACAGCTCTGAGAGAACTTGTGACTGACCCATGGTCATCAGCAGCAGCTGCCTGTGGCGAAGTGGGGAATCAAACCCGGTTCTCCAGATTACACTCCGCCACTCTTAACCACTGCACCAAATTGGTGTAGCAGGTTCTCTGAATCCCCAGCTTTCATTTCTAAAAACGTTAAGTCTCCGGCGCTGTCCCTTGATATGTCTTTTTCTTCACATATCCACAAGGAAAAGCGCTCGAGATTTATATTTTTTAATGAAAACTGAGAATTCAATAAGGTTGTTTCACTGGTTGTCATACTGGTATATCAGTACAGTGATATTCTAATTCTGATTTTTAAAAACAGCCAAAGCCCCGACCCTGTTGATGGGGGGTGGGGAGGAAACGGTTGCCGTGGGGACAGGGACAGGGAAAATGGCCACCTTGTGGACCAGACAATCCGAATCTTCCCACCCACACAGCAGACATCTAGGATTCACTGTGATTTGAGAAAGATAGGAGAAAACCTTGGGAAATCCACGGGGGTGCACAAATGAGCCATTTCTTCACTTCTTCACCCAAAGAGTGATTAACATATGGAATTCACTGCCACAGGAGGTGGCGGCAGCTACAAGCATGGACAGTTTCAAGAAGGAATTGGATAAACCTATGGAGCAGAGGTCCATCAGTGGCTCTTAGCCACAAGGTATAGATAGGGACTCTCAGTCTGGGGCAAGGGATGCCCTGTATTCTTGGTGCTTGGGGGGGCAACAGTGTGAGGGCTTCTAGTGTCCTGGCCCCACTGCTGGAACTCCTGAGGGCCCCTGGTATTTCTGGCCACTGTGTGACGCAGAGTGTTGGACTGGATGGGCCATTGGCCTGATCAAACATTGGCTTCTCTTATGTTCTTATAAGAGGGATAAACATCTGGAGCAGAGGTCGATCAGTGGTTCTTAGCCACAAGGTATAGACAGGAACTCTCAGTCTGGGGCAGGTGATGCTCTGTGTTCTTGGTGCTTGTGGGGGGGCAACAGTGGGAGGGGCTTCTAGTGTCCTGGCCCCACTGCTGGACCTCCTGATGCCCCCTGGTATTTTGGCCACTGTGTGACACAGAGTGTTAGACTGGATGGGCCATTGGCCTGATCCAATATTGGATTCTCTTAAGTTCTTATGCTGCTAGAAAGCAGGAAAAAAACCCTGCTTCCAAAAAGAATTGAATTCAGGACAGATTATATTTGCAGAAGATTACATATCTTGTTCTTGCTATTTTCAGCTGGAATCTCCGTTTCGTTATTCACGTAAAAGATGCATGCATGTCTTTAAAGAACTTGTCTTTCCTCCTTCAGAACGCAAACAACAAAGCCGGATCTCAGTTTTGTGCCATGAAAGGGAATAGGGCCTGAAGAGTTAAATGCCCTCTTCCTCCCACGCATGCTCCCGAGGCAACTTGAGGCTGCATGAGTCTCCAAATGGCATTTTTCTCTCTCCGTCCTTTTTGAGCCCTGCTGCTAGTGGGGACAGCAAAAGAGAAGCAGAGAAATGTCTGGAGGGGGGGTGGAAACATTGCAAGGTTTCATTAATGACCTTACCTGCAAAACGAAAAACGTTGGGTAATCCACTCTAATGTCCAACAGAGAAGGCACTGGGATCCCGCCATCCAGGCAATCTGAAAGAAGGACAGAGAGAGGAGTATTAGCTCAGACATCTGTCTCATGGCAGGGATCACATCTTGGCTTGATGCTGCCAGAGGAAGGAGGAGGAGGAGAGCTTGGAGTTATACCCCACCCAGAAGGAGCCTCAGAGCGGCTTGCAATCTTTTCCCCTTCCCTTCCCCTCCCCACAACAGACACCCTGTGAGGTAGGTGGAGCTGAGAGAGCTCTTTCGAGGACTGCCCTTGAGAGAACAGCTCTGAGAGAATTTATGATCGGCCCAAGGTGACATCCAGGCAGGTGCAAGTGGAGGAGTGGGGAATCAAACCTGGTTCTCCCGGATCAGAGTCCGCGCACTTAACCACTACACCAAACTGGATCTCTCCTAACCACTACACCAAACTAGCTAAGGGGGCAGAACAAGGATGCCGAGCTCCTGGTGGAGGCGAGGAATCCCTGCCCCAGGTCCTGCTGCCTGTCACTGCTTGAAGTGATGGTGGGGGGGGAGGGGAAATTAAAAAGAAAAGTCAGGTCTCATCTACTTACAGGAAGTTCTTACCATAGAGTTTCTGGTGATTCCCAGAGTGACAGGACTACCCTGTGTCACTTCTGGGTAGCTCTAGGAAACTCCAGGAACTCTATGGAATGGATTTCCGGTAAGTAGACAAGGCCACAAGACTAAACACAGGACTGTTATTGTGCAGTGTGCGAAAGGGAAGAAAATGGATGAAGAAGAAATTGGATTTATACCCCGCCCTCCACTTGGAGTCTCAGAGCGGCTTACAAACTCCTTCCCCCTCCCCTCCCCACAACAGACACCCTGGGAGGTAGGTGGGGCTGAGAGAGCTCTTGACAGAAACTGCTCTTTTTCAAGAACAGCTCTTATCAGAACTATGGCTTGTCCAAGGTCACACCAGCAGGTACAAGTGGAGGAGTGGGGGAATCAAACCCGGTTCTCCTGGATTAGAGTCCGTGCACTTCACCACTACATACATAAGGATGTACTCATACACACTACAGAATTTGCATATACTCCCATTTTACATAACAGCTTTTTCACGGTGTGCTGCGCAAATAGCATTAATTTACACATCACTGAATCGAGAGGAAAAACAATTGCACTCTTGTGTTGTCACTGATACATGCATGCAAACTCCATAATGGCCTACCGCAAAGTTAAAAATACTTACACAATTCTAATCCGTGAATTAGCACTCAAACATTCTTCCCACTCCAATGAAATGAATTCTTTCCGTGCTCATGATATCCTAACAAACTACTCCCTTTACATAAAAACACTACCTTAATTACTAACAGGTGGCAAAACAGAGAACAAACATTTAAAGAGAAAGTTTATGCTGCCCAGACTTGCCCTAATCTAAATCATGCAAACATTGTTCACAAATCTTATACATTCTGAGGAGATCTTATATTTCAGGGACATGTTAATTAATGTTATTTGCACAGCACACTGTGAAAAAGCTGTTATGTGAAACGGGAGTATATGCAAATTCCGTAGTCTATAAGCATACATCTTTATCACGTTGAAGAAACACTACTCACTGCAAAACAGCAGTCTAAATATATTTTCATAATACTACATCACGGTTGTTTTCATAATCATTTGCATCCTTCCTATGATCTCTCTGTTGTTTCTGCGACCAACTGGGGACTGGCAACCCCTAAAGGGACATAGAGTTGGCCGTTGGGCACCACAGAATGCTGGTGTGGAGAGACCACCGACCAGATCCAGCAGGGCACCTCTGAGGTTCCATTTTCCATAACCGCTGGCTTGGTGGATTGTAGCTGAGCACATGAATGGCTTCCATCAGGAGGCTCTGTGCAGAAGCCTGGCTCTGAAATTGTACCACGAGGAAGAGGGAGGGTTGGTAGAATCAACTCAGTGAAATGGAAGAGGCTGGTGGCCGAGATAACTGTGCTGAGCGGTGGTGTTTCTCCCAGGTGGCAGGTGACTGGCCTTACCGTTGAAGCGCGGCATAAACATCTCCACCAGAAGAAGATGGATCCACTTCGCAATACTGGTAACCTGCAAGACAGAGACCCGGTTGCAATGATCCCGGAGCACAGCGGCAGGAAATGCGTGCTGTGTCTAGGGTTTCCAAGTCCTCCCTGGCCACCATCAGGAGATGGGGGTAGGGTACGGTTCCCAGATTTGGAATCTCCTGGAGGTTTGGGGGTTGGAGCCTGGGGAGGACAGAGAACCTCAGTGGGGTACAATGCCACAGAGTCCGCCCTCCACAGCATCCATTTTTCTCCAGGGGAACTGATCTCTGTAGTCAGTGTTGTATAGTGGGTTAGACGCATAATGAAACCACGGACAACGATGTAGTGATCAGCATGGTTCGCTATTATACAACACCTGGCCAGTATATACAAGCTAAGGGGAACGCCCCCTGGTGCCATTGGCGGGTTTGAATTCCCGCCGCCGTTCCCATTGGTTCCCTTTAGCTGGAGCCAGGAGCCCCAGTCCCATTGTTCTCTGGGACTCAAGCTCAGGCTCTGTTGCTGATGCCTATAGCGGGCAGCGGGCACAACAGTCAGAAGACGAGATGGAATTCCAGGGGGTCCCCAGCAATGCTCCCTCTGAGCTGTGGAGTCTTGTGAGCAAAGAATTCCACTTTGTGAGCTACAGGCATTAAAGTTGTGAGTGAGCGGATTGGCGCCTGCATAAATTAGTTTGCTGTGGAGCCGTCCTTCCTGAGCAAAGACAAAAATGTGTGAGCCGGAGGCTAAAAAACTGTGAGCCGGCTCACGCTAACTCAGCTTAGAGGGAACACTGGTCCCCAGGTCCCATCTGGGAGACGGCAGTCTTAGCTGTGTCTGAACAGGGGGCCTTCATGCTCAACAACACAATTCAATGCTCAAGCAAAGATGTTGTTACCCGCCCTGAGCTATAAATATGAAGAAATAAATTAAAAAAAAATAAACAACACAGCTGGTACAGTCCTTGCGGAATGCTGTGGCCAGGACGTTGACTGGAGCGGCCCATGAGGACCATGTCACTCCAGTCTTGTTCCATCAACCCTGGCTCCCAGTTTCCTTCCGGGTCCAATTCATTGACCGTTGAAGCCCTATATGGCCTAGGCCCAACATCTCTGAAGGACCTCCTTCTCCCGTATGAAACTACCCACCCACTGAGGTAATCTTTGGAGGCCCTGATTTGGGAGCCTCGCCGTCTGAGGTAGCCCGAGAAACGGCCTTCTCAAGTCATGGTGCCAAAACTTGGGAACTCCCTCCACAGCAAGATCTGTCTGTATCCCTCTCTGGCCGCCTTCCAAAGACTTTTGAAGTGAAGACTTTTTTGTTTGTTTTGGTGTCCCCCCGATAACTTTTATTGGCCTTCCTCCTTGGTTGTTTTATGCGTTTTGTGTGTTCATATGTCTTGATAGAATTAGCTGTCGTAGATTTTCTGGGTTGTCTGGCCGTAGTCTTGGCATTGTAGGACCTGACGTTTTGCCAGCAGCTGTGACTGGCATCCCCAGAGGTATAACACAGAAAGACGGAGGACTCTCTGTGTCAAGGTGAGAAGAAAAATGGTAGGCAGATAGTTTATATCTACTCAGGAAGGTGGGGTAGGGCTGATTCATCATCATGTAGGAGTTCCCCAGGCTGTGAAACATGCTAATGGAGGAGCTTTCCTGAGGAGGTTCTTTTGTATTTTTGTTGTTGTTCAGTTGCACAGTCGAGTCCGACTCTTCACAACCCCATGGACCACATCACGCCAGGCCCTCCTGTCTTCTGTAGTGCTCTGGAGTTTGCTTAATTTCATGTTCGCTGCCTCAATAACACTGTATGACCATCTCATTCTTTGCCGTCCCCTTCTTCTTTTGCCTTCCACCTTCCCCAGCATCAGGGTCTTCTCCAGGGAGTGCTCCCTTCTCCTTTGGTGGCCAAAGTATTTGAGCTTCAGCTTCAATCTCTGGCCTTCCAGGGAGCAGTCAAGGTTGATTTCTTTTAGGATTGACTGACTTGATCTCCTTGCAGTCCAGGGGACTCTCAAGAGTCTTCTCCAGCACCATAATTGCCTACCATTTTTCTGCTCACCTTGACACGGAGAGTCCCCCATCTTTCTGTGTTACACCTCTGAGGATGCCCGTCACAGCTGCTGGTGAAACGTCAGGTCCTACAATGCCAAGACCATGGCCACACAACCCGGAAAATCTACAGCAACTAATGAACTCTGACCATGAAAGCCTTCGACAACATCATGATAGAATTGTTTAAATAATCTATAAATATTTGCTGTCAATTCACAGTGGACCTATGGCGATCCTGTGGTGTTTTCAAGGAAAGAGAGACCTTTGGAGGTGGCTGGCCACTGCCTGCCTCTGTGCAGAGACCCTGGGCTTCCTTGGTGTCCTCCCATCCAAGTACTCATCGGGGCTGACCCTGCTTGGCTTCCAAGATCTGATAAGATCTGGCCATCCAGGATATTTTTTGCACAAACAGCGCTCCCTTTTCTTTCATTTCTATTCCTGGGCCTCTTCGGCTGGTTTCTGCAATGGTATTTTCAGTCCGAGGAACAGAAACGAGGTTTGCTCCCCCTTGTGGTGCAGCAATGGAATTCCTGGCAACAGGGAAGTCTGATACTGCACCACAAGAAGCAGAAGAAGAAGAGATTGGATTTATACCCCGCCCTTCACTGCCCCAGGGAATCTCAGAGCGGCTTACAAACTCCTTTCCCTTCCCCTCCCCACAACAGACACCCTGTGAGATAGGTGGGGCTGAGAGAATAATTCTAGTGGTTTCATATAAGACCCCCTGACACCTAGAGGCCAATATAACCGCTTAACAAATTGTGCGGGCAAACAGTTAATGGTTCAGAGGTGAGTGGAAGTTGGTGAAGACTTTGTGCCCAAGGAACTGAGTGCTCAGGGCTGATAAACAGATAAGTGAGGCAGTTACAGGGAACAGCTGCAAAAGTTAGCGAGGTGGCATCTCCCACATTCCAACCATGGCGGGGTCACCTGACACCTACTTTTTGATGAGAAAGCAGAACAGCCACAGCGGCAGGTGGGGTTGAGAGAACTCTGATAGAAACTGCTTTTTTTCAAGGACAGCTCTGCCAGAACGATGGCTTGCCCAAGGTCATCCAACAGGTGCAAGTGGAGGAGTGGGGAATCCAACCCGCTTCTCCCAGATTAGAGTCCGCACTCCTAACCACTACATCAAACTGGCTGGGAAGACAAACCTTGTTTTTGCATCCGGGATTGCAAATATCACTGCGGAAACCAGCTGAAGACGCAGAGGAATAGAAATGCAAGAGCGGGGAGAGCCGTTTGTGCGGAAAGCGTCTAGGTCAGGGCATTATACACACATGGACACACACCTATACTTTATTTTACATGCTTCTATAAGGGAGGCTGGTATCCCTACACTTTCTACCAGAAGCACATCTGAGGGCCTCATCTTTGCTGCTCATGGTAGGGAGGTAGGCATGCGTTGTGTGACCCTAGGTTCCATCCTTGGTATCTCCCAACTTGAAAAGGATCTTGGAGAACAAAATGTTGGGAAATCATTTTCTCTGGGGAGGTCCGTTCCAAAGATGCCCTCGGGACCGAAAAGGCTGGGGCCCCCTGGATTAGAGCATGCTCTTTTTAAAAAGAAAGCGGGACACTATACCGATGAAATATGAAATATGAACTTGTGGGTCACCCACCAAACATTTGGCAACCAGGGCTCTGAAGGGCTCTTGGGATGGGATTCTTGGATATTCCATCATGCTTCTAAACGCTGTTGCTCCCCCAGGCAACCCCTTCCGTTGTAGGTCCCACACACCTGTGGAACTGCCTGCCACCTGAGGCTCCCTAAGGCCAAATTTGAGACCTTCCTACAAGCATTTAATCCCTGCCCCCATCCAATTTTGGCTGGTTTCTAAAGGCCAAGATGAGGCGTCAAAGGGTCTTATCCTTTAGAATTTCAGTCTTGTTTTTTTTTTAAAGACATGCTGTTCTTATATTGTAATCTACCCCCCTATGTCTCTTAGGCACAGAAAAGAACTTACAGAAACGTGTCCGATGTCTGAGGAAATCACAAGCAGCTCGACTCTGTGGGGAAAGGAAAAGAGGTAAGAAGGTCCTTTGTTATGCATAAGTTCTGTCTCAAAAACACCCAGAGGCACTTTCCAAACACTGGCCTAGTCCAGAGTCCCCAACGTGGGGCCCATGGGCACTAAGACGACCACCATCACTTTCCTTGGTGCCTGGCAAATATTTTTAGAAAGTGGGAAGGACCAAGTGAGACTTTTCCACAGCAGGACACTTCTGAATGACCGCTGGACATTCGATTGGCTGGGCAGATTTAAAAAAAAAACATGGAGGAGGAGGAGGAGGAGGAGAAGAAGAAACGTCCTTCCCTGGATATTTCAAGCAGAGGCTGGATGACCATCTTTTGGGTCTGTTGTAGGTATGTAGGGCTATCTTTTGGCTCTGCTCCTGCAGAGTGCGGGGGGGTTGGACTAGATGACCTGCAAGGGGGGTTGGACTAGATGACCCCATTCTATGATTCTAAAAAGAAGATGAAGAAGAAGAGGAGGAGGAGGAGATTGGCTTTATACCCCACCCTTCACTACCCGAAGGAGTCTCAGAGCGGCTTACAAACTCCTTTCCCTTCCCCTCCCCACAACAGACACCCTGGGAGGTAGAAGAAGAAGAAGAAGAAGAAGAGATTGGATTTATACCCCACCCTTCACTACCCGAAGGAGTCTCAGAGTGGCTTACAAACTCCTTTCCCTTCCCCTCCCCACAACAGACACCCTGGGAGGTAGAAGAAGAAGAAGAAGAGGTTGGATTTATACCCCAACCTTTACTACTCGAAGGAGTCTCAGAGTGGCTTACAAACTCCTTTCCCTTCCCCTCCGCCTCTGTGAGGCAGGTGGGGCTGAGAGAGCTCTCTCAAGAACAACCCTTGAGAGAACAGCTCTGAGAGAACTTGTGACTGACCCAAGGTCACACCAGCAGGTGCAAGTGGAGGAGTGGGGAATCAAACCCGGTTCTTCCAGATTAGAGTCCACACACTTAACCACGACACCAAAATGTGTGTACTGTGTTTATACTTGAGTTTATACCTCACTCTTCACTCGGAGTCTCAGAGCGGCTTACAATCTCCTTTCCTTTCCCCTCCCTATAACAGACACCCTGTGAGGTAGGTGGGCCTGTGAGAGCTCTCTCGAGAACCACCCTTGAGAGAACAGCTCTGAGAGAACTTGTGACTGACCCAAGGTCACACCAGCAGCTGCAAGTGGAGGAGTGGGGAATCAAACCTGGTTCTCCCAGATTAGAGTCCACACTCTTAAGCAGTACGCTGCTACTGTAATCTCAGCTACCACCTGGAGGTGGGCAAATCTGCATCCAAGGAACTCGATCTCTGCAGTCCAGAGTTCAGTTGTACTTCTGGGGGATCTCTAGGCCCCACCTAGAGACTGGCAACCCTACGCTTGCCCCGTCTTCTGGGACTGGCCTATTGGACCTCTGCTCGGCCTCCCCTCCAAAGCCCCCGAGAAGCGACCAATCAATCACGCAGCAGCGAGGACAGATACTTGGAGAGAGTCGTGAAGAAGATCAGTCTGTTGTCGTGGACGGACATCTCAATGTTCAGTTTGAGGTTCTGAAAACAAACAGCAAAAGAGAAAATCTCAGGGGTGAGGAGCTGAGAAGGACCCAACTGCTCTCCCTCCCTCCCGTTCTCCTACAGTTGCCAACAGGGCTATTTCTGGGCAGGAACGCACAGTAACGGCGTTCCGGCTGGCTTCCGAGTTGGACACGCCGACAGCCCCCCCAGTTCCCCAAGTGCCTCGTAAGCCGATCCTGGGAGGGAGCTGTGTGGTCAGGGGTGTGGCCTAACAGGCTAATGAGTTTCTGCTGTTGGGTGTGGCCTATTATGCTAATGAGTCACTGCTGGGCTTTTTCTACAAAAAAGCCCTGGTTGCCAACCTTCAGGTGGGGCCTGGAGGCCCCCCAGAATTGCAGCCAGTCTCCAGACTACAGAGATCAGTTCCCCTGGAGGAAGTGGGTGCTCTGAACTGTGGGCTCTGTGGCATTATACCCTCCCTAAGTCCCTAAATCTCCCCTCCCCTCCTCCTAAATCTCCCCCTCCCCAAGCTCCACCCCCAAAACTCCAGGGATTTCCCAACTTGGAGTTGGCAACCCTACATTTTCCAGTCTGGAAAAGCTAGCAAGGGAGCCACCCCCTGATGCCAGGACTGATGGGGTCTGGGTTTCCCCCGATTTCGGGGAGCCCCAATTTGCTGCTGCTGGCAGGGGGAGCCCCACCCCAAAGAGCTCTACCATGCCCGATGTGCCCAGTGTGATGACGTCACCCATAGATGACGTTATCATCACTCTGGGCATGTTGCATGGGGGATGCGCTAGCATTTGGCTAAAATACTCTATGATGACCATAGAGTTTTTAGCCAGATGCTAGAGTGTCCCCTGTGCAACATGCCCAGTGTGATGATATCACTTCCAGGTGACATCATTGCATGCACCAGGAGATGCTCTACCATTTGGCTAAAAAACTCTATAGTGACCATAGAGTTTTTAGCCAAACGCTAGAGTGTCCCCTGTGCAACGTGCCCAGTGTGATGATATCACTTCCGGGTGACATCATTGCATGCACCAGGAGATGCTCTAACATTTGGCTAAAAAACTCTATAGTGACCATAGAGTTTTTAGCCAAACGCTAGAGTGTCCCCTGTGCAACATGCCCAGTGTGATGATATCACTTCCAGGTGACATCATTGCATGCACCAGGAGATGCTCTAACATTTGGCTAAAAAACTCTATAGTGACCATAGAGTTTTTAGCCAAACGCTAGAGTGTCCCCTGTGCAACGTGCCCAGTGTGATGATATCACTTCCGGGTGACATCGTTGCATGGACCAGGAGACTCAAGGGCCCAGCAGACAGGTGAGACCCGGCAACTCTGCAGGACTCACTGCCTTGAGGACGAAGAGGTCCGTGATGGCTCCCAGGGGGTCTTTGGCAGCCACGGCAATCTCGAGGGCCAACTGGAAGTGGGGGCTGCTGGGCTGCAGGACGATGGTCGCTTCTTCGACCACCCTGAGCAGAATTTTCAGAGGAGACTTTTCGGGGCACCTGGGACACTGGAAGAATTGGGGACACAGAGGTGATGCTCTTGAAGGGTGAGAACAGGGCCCATGTAAGCATACAGTAACGTGGGGAAGCTGCCAGTGCCTGGGACTTCTGTGGGGACCAGTGCCACTCACCCGCCACCGTGCCCCCTGCCCGGTACCCATGCTCCCAGCTGCCCAGAGTCATTGAGGAAAGGCCTGTGGGTGGGGGACAGTGGTGGTGTTCCCGGGGGGCCTTGGCAGCAGCACTTACAGCTGCAGACGCCGGCCAGCACTGTTGGAGACAGGATGTGCAGGTGGTGAAGGCCACGGGGCATGCAATGGGGGAGGGCCTGCAAGACGCAGAAGGACGTAGGAGCAACGTGGGCGTGGGGGTGAAAATGAGGACGTGAAGAGGACCCCGGAGCTGGGCAGACGGGGGCTCCCTGGGCATTGTCTCTCCTTGCGGTATGTTCAGGGTGGACAAAAGTAAATACTTCTTTACCGCAGGGAGTGATCAGAATGTGGAATTCGCTGCCAGAGAATGTAGTGAGGGCCACAGGAATAAACGATTTAAGAAAGGGATTAGGTAGATTCATGGAGGATAAGTGTGTCAGTGGCTACTAGCTGTGGTGACTGAGGGGAACCTCCACATTCAGAGGCACATCACTAGAGGCAATGTCAGGGAAGGTCTCATCTGTTGCTGGCCGTCCAGAGGAACTGGTTGGCCTACTCTGTGAGGCAGGAGGCTGGACTAGATGGACCCTCACTGGTCTGACCCAGCAGGGCTCTTTCTGATGTGCTTATGAAGGCCTCAACCTCTATGCCCTGTTGTTGGCCCTCCAGAGGAACTGATTGGCCACTGTGTGAGACGGGATGCTGGACTAGATGGACTATTGGTCTGATCCAGCAGGGCTCTTCTGGTGTTCTTAGGAAGGCCTCAACCTCTCTGCCCTGTTGTTGGCCCTCCAGAGGAACTGGTTGGCCACTGTGTGAGACGGGATGCTGGACTGGATGGACCCTCACTGGTCTGACCCAGCAGGGCTCTTCTTATGTGCTTATGAAGGCCTTGGTCTCTGCCCTGTTGCTGGCCCTCAGAGGAACTGGTTGGCCTGTTGAGATGGGATGCTGGACTAGATGGACCACTGGTCTGATCCAGCAGGGCTCTTCTGGTGTTCTTAGGAAGGCCTCAACCTCTCTGCCCTGTTGTTGGCCCTCCAAAGGAACTGGTTGGCCCCTGTGTGAGATGGGTTGCTGGAATGGATGGACCCTCACTGGTCTGACCCAGCAGGGCTCTTCTTATGTGCTTATGAAGGCCTCGGTCTCTGCCCTGTTGCTGGCCCTGCAAAGGAACTGGTTGGCCCCTGTGTGAGATAGGATGCTGGACTGGATGGACCCTCACTGGTCTGATCCAGCAGGGCTCTTCTGGTGTTCTTAGGAAGGCGTCAACCTCTCTGCCTGTTGTGGGCCCTCCAGAGGAACTGGTTGGCCCCTGTGAGATGGGATGCTGGACTGGATGGACCCTCACTGGTCTGACCCAGCAGGGCTCTTCTTATGTACTTATGAAGGCCTCGGTCTCTGCCCTGTTGCTGGCCCTGCAAAGGAACTGGTTGGCCCCTGTGTGAGTCGGTATGCTGGACTAGATGGACCCTCACTGGTCTGACCCAGCAGTGCTCTTCTGATGTTCTTATGAAAGCCTTGGCCTCTCTGCCCTGTTGTTGGTGCTCTAGAGGAACTGGTTGGCCACCGTGTGAGATGGGATGCTGGACTGGATGGACCCCCACTGGTCTGACCTAGCAGGGCTCTTCCAATGTTCCTATGAAGACCTCGGCTTCTATGCCCTGCTGTTGGCCCTTCAGAGGAACTGGAGGACTAGGTGGACCTCTGGTATGATCCAGCAGGGCTCTTCTGATGTTCTTATGCCCCCCACCCAAACTTGAATCTGGCCCCGGGAGAAAGGACCGAGATTCCCCACCCAATGGGCTGAAACCATCAAGGACTTCTGCCTACCTTTTGATGAGAAAGCAGAACAGCCACAGCGTCTATGAGTTGGATCGAGCCAGAGAACTGTTGGCGGGAAACATGGTTGTGGAGGGGACAAAACGGCAGATCTGGTTGTTAAATGAGATCTCTCCAAACTATTTATAGACCCCCTCCTCCAAAATTCAAACCAGCTCCCTCCCCGACAAAACGAATCAAGGACATCTCTTAAAACCACTCGAACAACAGAAGCAAATTAAAAAAAAGAACGGCAACTAAATCACTCAACTGCATCGTAAGAAAGTCCGAAGATAAAGTACAGCGTTCTTTAATCGGAGTTTCAAAGCCAAATGAACAAGGGCATTAAAAAAAAGAAAAAAGGTAACCAAAAGCAAAACAATATCTTAAAAGGTCTTCGGGGAAGGCACCAGGCCTCTTGGAGCAGGATATTTCAGAGACACGGGGCCACAGTTGAGAAGGCCCTGGACCTCACCAGCACCTGCCTTGCTTCTCGTGATGGAGAAGGCCTCCAAGAACCTCTCACTGAGGGAGCACAAAGCACTTTTCAATGACTCATTTTGTGGTTACTCCTAGATCTCGCCAATGGCAAACAAATGTTACAAACAGCACATTTCCCCTGCTATGCAGGGGAGGGAGTTTTAACTCTTTAACTTCCACTCACTTCCACTCATCAAAACTGAGCTCACAGAATGCTTTGTGCATTGCTGGAATGTAGGATCTTTGCTTTCAGGTTTCTAAAACACTGAAAGGTGGTGTGATGGATACTGTTTGTCCTAACGGTGTAGTCTTTCAGGGCGAAGCAGGAAAAAATGTCCTTCCCCGTGTTTGCAGAGTGTTAATCTAATGAAAACCCAACGGGGAGGGGCTGTGGCTCAGCGGAAGAGCCTCTGCTTTGTAGGCAGAAGGTCCCAGGTTCAATCCCCAGATTGTCCAGTTGAAAGGACCAGGAAAGAGGTGATGGGAAAGACCTCTGCCTGGGACCCTGGAGTGCGGCTTCCAGCCCGAGTAGAAGACCTCGATGGTCCAAGGGTCTTATTCAGAATGAAGCTGTTTCATAGAATCATAGAATCTTAGAGTTGGAAGGGACCTTGCAGGTCATCTAGTCCAACCCCCTGCACTCTGCAGGAGCATAGCCAAAAGATAACCCTACATACCTACAACAGATCCAAAAGATGGTCGTCCAGCCTCCTCTTGAAAACGTCCAGGGAAGGAGCATCCACCACCTCCCGTGGCAGACCGTTCCACTGCCCAACCACTCTTACAGTCAGGAAGTTTCTCCTGATATCTAGCCGGTATCGACTCCCTTGTAATTTCTACCCATTAGATCTAGTCTTGCAATCCGGAGCAAGAGAGAATAGATCTGCTCCATCTTCTACATGACAGCCCTTCAAATACTTGAAGACTGCAATCATGTCCCCTCTAAGCCTTCTCTTTCCCAGGCTAAACAGACCCAACTCTTTCAGCCTTTCCTCATAAGACTTGGATTCAAACCCTCTCACCATCCTGGTCGCCCTCTTCTGGACACGCTTGAGCTTGTCAACATCCTTCCTAAAGTGTGGTGCCCAGAACTGGACCCAGGACTCCAGGTGAGGCCTGACCATAGCAGAATAGAGCGGAACTACCACCTCCCGTGATCTGGACACAATGCTTCCGTTAATGCATCCTAAGATTGCCTTAGCTTTCATGTGTGTTCATATAAAGTGGGCTGTGAACCTTGTATACTGAGTCATATCTAAGTCACTAAAATGGAGTCAAGGGTCACTGGGTCTCCCTAGGTATACTGAGGATTGCACTTCAGTGGTAGTGGTGGTGGTCGTCATGGTGGTCATGGTCGGGGGGGGAGCTAGGCATGTCTACAGAGAGTTTGCAGTGCCCTCAGCAAATCATACTTCTCAGGATTCTTGGAAGAGAGCCACGGTCGTGAGAAATGGGATGACCATTGGGTTGGTTTCCCTCCATCAGTGACTCCATCAATGAGAGTCTTCCTTTAGCAGATGAAGTCTTTCTCTGTCTGAGGGAGAGTTAGTGGGAGGGAGTCCCTAGATCCAAGATGGCGGAAGGTACCATCAAGTCGCCACTGACTTACAGTGAGTCAATGCTCCCTCTAAGCGGTGGAGTCTTGCGAGCAAAAATTCCGCTTTGTGGGCTACTGGCATTCAAGTTGTGAGGGAGCAATTTGAGCATACAATAGTTTGCTCTGGAGCCATCCTTACTGAGCTGAGACAAAAAAAAATCTGTGAGCTGGAGGCTAAAAAGCGATGAGCTAGCTCACTCTAACTCAGCTTAGAGGGAACATTGCTCTGGAGCCATCCCTTCCTGAGCTAAGGCAAAAATGTGTGCGCCAGAGGCTAAAAATCTGTGAGCTAGCTCACACTAACTCAGCTGAGAGGGGATACTGGCGATGACCCTTCTTGGGGTTTCCAAAGGCAAAAGACCAACAGAGGCGGCTCGCCATTTCCTGCCACTGCATAGCAACCCGGGACTTCCTTGGTGGTCTCCCATCCAAGTACTAACCAGGGCCAACCCTGCTTAGCTTCTGTGATCTGATGAGCTAAGATTATCCTGAGCCATCCTGGGGAGAACAGATAAACAGCAGCGGTTTGCCATTGCCTGGCCTGAGTTAGTCACATATGGGGAATCCATCGGAGCAGGTGAGCACTCTAGTCTGGAGGGGCAGCAGTGAGGCTCTAGTGTCTGCCCACTACTGACTCCTGATGGACCTGGCTGCTGTGTGACGAGTGTTGACTGATGGGCCATTGGCCTGTTCAACATTGGCCTGCTTAGCTTCCAAGATCTCCCAAGATCAGACTAGCTTAGGCCACCCGGCTCAGGGCAGATGGACAGAGCTGGTTTGCCATGGCCTGCCTCAGCGTAGCAGCCCTGGACTTCCTTCCTTCTTCTCTGCAAGTAGCCACCAAGGTTGGCCCTGCTTTGCTCCTGACATCTCATGAGACTGGGCTAGCCCAGGCCATCCAGGTTAGAGCTGTCATTGACCAGAATATGGAATCATAGAACCATAGAATTGGAAGGGGCCATGCAGACCATCTAGTAGTCCAACCTCCTGCCCAGTGCAGGACCCGCCTAAAGCGTCCCTGACAAATAATTCGTCCAGCCTCTTCTTGAAAGCTGCCAGTGCAGGGGAGCTCACCACCTCCCGAGGCAGCTGATGCCACCTTTGAACCACCCTGACCGTGAAAAAGTGTTTCCTAATCTCCGGCGGAGACCCTTTCTGCATGTCTCTTAAACCCGTTGCTTCGGGTCCTCTCCTCTGCTGCTGATGGGAACAGCTCCTTGCCCTCATCCAAATGACGGACGGCCTTTCAGATATTCAAAGAGAGCAATCCATGTCCCCCCTCAGTCTCCTCTTCTCCAAACTAAACATTCCCAAGGCCCTCAGCCTTTCCCCGTAGGGCTCAGTCTCCAGACCCCTGATCCTCCTCGTCACTCTCTTCTGCACCTCCAGAACGGCACACAGGACTCCAGGTGCGGCCTGGCCGAGGCAGCATACAGAGGGGCTATGACACACACACACACAGAGACTCACATATGCCAAACTCACCACTTGCGGCGTGGTAATGAACTCCTGAGGCGTAATCTGGAGCACCACAGCGAGGATGCCGTTGAGGGCATCCTGGGAGAAGACGCGGCAGGCGGTGTTGCCGTTCAGGGAAGGGAAAGCGACAGAGTGGTCGTTGGCGGGAATGGTGAGGAACCGTCTGGCGTTTCGGATCAAGACCTGGAAAGAGAGAAGGGGAAGGACCGGGAAGAACGTGGTCGTTGTGGAAAACGTCCTCTGCCGTGCTCCAAGCACATTCCGTAATCGTTGCAAGAAACCTATCAGAAACATGGTGGAATGGGGGCAGAGATAGGGTTGCCAACCTCCAGGTAGCAAACCAGGAGGAGAAACCGTGGGATGGACGATGGAAATGAGCTGAACAACCGTGATGTATTGTGCCAAGGAGAATATCCACAGACCAGTGTTCCCTCTAAGCTGAGTTAGTATAAGAACATAAGAGAAGCCAATGTTGGATCAGGCCAAGGGCCCATCCAGTCCAACACTCTGTGTCACACAGTGGCCAAAAATACCAGGTGCCATCAGGAGGTCCAGCAGTGGGGCCAGGACATTAGAGGCCCTCCCACTGTTGCCCCTCCCCAGCACCAAGAAGACAGAGCATCCCTTGCCCCAGACATAAGAACACAAGAGAAGCCCACGTTGGATCAGGCCAGTGGCCCATCCAGTCCAACACTCTGTGTCACACAGTGGCCAAAAATACCAGGTGCCCTCAGGAGGTCCACCAGTGGGGCCAGGACACTAGAAGCCCTCCCACTGTTGACCCTCCCCCCAAGCACCAAGAATACAGAGCCTCACTTGCCTCAGAGTCTCGATCCAGACCTGTATTCTTGGTGCTTAGTGGGGGAGGTAAACAGTGGGAGGGGCTTCTAGTGTCCTGGCCCCACTGCTGGACCTCCTGATGGCACCTGGTGTTTTTGGCCACTGTGTGACAGAGTGTTGGATTGGATGGGCCGTTGGCCTGATCCAACATTGGGTTCTCTTGTGTTCTTACGTCTGGGGCCAGTGATGCTCTGTATTCTTGGTGCACAGTTATGTTCTTATGGCATAATACATCACAGTTGTTCAGCTCATTTCTGACCTCCAGGTAGTGGCTAGAGATCTCCTGGGATTGTCGCTGTTCTCCATGAGACAGAGATTGGTTCCTCAGGAGAAAATGGCTGCTTTGGAAGGTGGACTCAAGGGCAGTCTACCTCAGTGACATCCTTTCCCTTCTCAAGTCCTGCTCTCCCCAGGCTGCATCGGCTAATTCTCCAGGTATTTCCTAACCTGGAGCTGGTGATTCTAACCAGAGAGGCCTAGATAGGAGGACCCGAGTTCCCCTGCCTCTGCTGCAGCAATGGCAGAAATTCGAGGGGGGCTGTGTAATGATTCCTTGCTTGGTGTGTGTGTGTCTTTAAACTGCAGTACTGTAAGGAGGGCAATAGGAGGAGATTAGTGTGCTGTGATTGGCTGATGCCTGAGAGTGTAGGAGGAGATGTTTGAGAGGAATCTTTGTGTGAGTGTTTTATGACAGAGTTTGATGTGTGTATGTCTTTGGAGAGTGAAGTGTGAAAAACTTGAAAGAGAGTCTGTGGAACTCTAAAAGTATTGTGAAAGAATCTCTGAGGAAAAGAAACAAGCTGTGTCTAGACTGTGTGATTCGACCAATGTTCTATCTTGTGTGGAAAAGTCAAAGAGTTTAGCCGGTTTGGCTGCATATATGAGAAAGAGAGAGAATCCTGTCAGAGTGGAATTTGGCTGTTTGGGAGACTGTGTGTGACACAAGCTTGCTAGTTATATTTTACAGGTTCCTTTTCCCAGAAACCTATTTTGTTCTTATTTCAAGAAATCCATTTCTGTTTAAATATCCCAGAATTCAGTACAGTCCTTCCTCAGGGCCACATAGTCCTCTGAAGTGCCCGGACCCTGGGTTACACTACCAAAGGAGAGAGATTTGGAATTTTAAATTCCTGGTGGCAGCAGAAACTACCAAATTTATATATATATATAAAAAGTGTGAATTAAAGGTAAAACCAGGAGGTCCTGGCGTGATGTGGTCCATGGGGTTGCGAAGAGTCAGAGTCGACCGTGCGACTGAACAACGACAACAACAAAGTCCAAACCAAGCCAAGAAACAGTGCCAGGGGGTCGGAATGCCAGGAGATCAGTCAGAGTACTCAGGAGCGAGGAGCGGAGGCTGGCAGCTGGAACAAGGTCCAAGACTGCACAGTTGCATCCACACCAAGGCAGGTGAGCGTGGCTGCTTATGACCGGACCCTCCCTTCCCTGGGAGGCGGCCTGCAAAGACTCACGCCCCCTCACGTTGCCTTGGCAAAGAGCTGAAGTCTGGCACTCCTCCTCCTCTCCTGCACATCCAGACGCTGGCGTGCCCTGCGTCTGGGACCTCCAGGTGAGCTGGGCGGGGACCAGTGTTCCCTCTAAGCTGAGTTAGTGTGAGCCAGCCCACAGTTTTTTGCCTTGGCTCAGGAAGGCTGGCTCCGAAGCAAACTAGCTTATGCAGCAGCCAAATCGCGTGCTAACCACTTTAATGCCAGTCACTCACAAAGTAGAATTTTTTGCTCACAAGGCTCCACAGCTTAGAGGGGGCATCGGTGGGGACTCTGGCCTGGAGGTGTCTCCAACTGGGGGTGCCGGGCCAGGTGCTGGGCCAGGCTCTTCCGCCGACTGCACCTCAGTCTCTTAGCCTGGCTGCCCCTCCTGTGCAGATCCTGGGGCCTCTCCTCCGTCAGGCGCTGGCAAAGCTTCCTCTTCTGGGCTGACTCTGGAGGAGGCTGGGTTGCTCCGTGCCTCTTCCTCATCTGAGGAATAGTCAGCCTCGGCCGAGCCAGGACCCAGGACAAAGGCAATGATGTGGCGGCAGTGCCAAAACACCACTTCCGGTTGTGTAACCAGAAGGGCCATCATGCGTTGTCACAACGCTCTAGCAGTCCCCAGAAATTCTTGGCTGCATGACATCACTTCTGGCTAAATGAACACTACTGATGTTGCAGTGTCCTCCAATGCTGCACAACGCTGCCCCTGCCCCTAAGTTCTACTCAGCCTTGGGTTCAAGTCCCTTCGTGTCCATAATGCTTCCTGGATGGCTTTTGGACAATCATTGTGTTTCAGCCTAACCTACCTTGAAGAAGAAGAAGAGGAAGAGGAAGAGGAAGAGGAAGAGGAAGAAGGATTGGATATATACCGCCCTTCACTCGGAGTCTCAGAGCAGCTCACAAACTCCTTTCCCTTCCCCTCCCCACAATAGACACCCTGTGTGAGATAGGTGGGGCTGAGAGAGCTCTTTTGAGGACTTCTCTTGAGAGAACACACCAGCAGCTGCAAGTGGAGGAGTGGGGAATCAAACCCAGTTCTCCCTGATGAGGGTCTTCGCACTTAACGACTACATCAAACTTGCAGGGTTCTTAGGAATAAAATGCATGGGTGCGTAGGCTAGTCTGAACTCCCTGGCAGAAAGGCAACGTGAAACACAATAACTGTTACCCAACATGGTAGATTGGAAACTGAGAGAAGGGTTTTTAGCAGCTGCTCATCATAGAGATTGAGAGAAAGGAGCTTTGATCATTATTTATTTAATTTATTTACTCCCCACCAAAGATAGCTGACATCGGTCTCCTGCTCCTCCATTTTATTGAGAGCCAGTTTGGTGTAGTGGTTAAGTGTGCGGACTCTAATCTGACAGAACCGGGTTTGTTTCCCCACTCCTCCACATGCAGCTGCTGGATGACCTTGGGCAAGCCATAGTTCTGATAAGAGCTGTTCTTGAAAAAGAGCCGTTTCTGTCAGAGCTCTCTCAGCCCCACCTGCCTCACAGGGTGTCTGTTGTGGGGAGGGGAAGGGAAAGGAGTTTGTAAGCTGCTCTGAGACTCCTTCGGGTAGTGAAGGGCGGGATGTAAATCCAATCTCCTCCTCCTCCTCCTCCTTTTCTCACAACATCCCTGAGAGGTAGGTTAGGCTGAGAGTATGTGACTGGCCCAGGGTCACCCAGTGTTCTTCCAGGGCTGGAGGTGGGATTCGAACCTGGGTCTCACAGATCCTAGTCCAGAGCATCTATACCACACTGGCTCTCATCATGGATCTCCAACATATTATAAAGCACCTTCAGGCCAGGGATGATTGATGCTAACTAATCACAGTGGAATGGCTAGGGCTGCTGGCTCTGGGAGGGGAATATCCTGTACGTTTTGGAAATGGAACCTTGGGAGGGTGGGTTTTGGGGAAGGGGTGGTCCTCCGTAGAATGTCATGCCAACAGAGTCTGCCTTCCAAAGCAGCCATTTTCTCCAGGGGAACTAATAAGGACATAAGAACCTAAGAGAAGCCCTGTTGGATCGGGCCCTTAGCTCATGTAGTGGAACATTCTCTGTCACACTGTGGCCAAAACCCAGGGGCCATCAGGAGGTCCACTAGCAGGGCCAGAACTCCAGAAGCCCTCCCACTGTTGCCCCCCAAGCATCACTAGCCCCAGAAGCCCTCCCACTGTTGCCCCCCAAGAATACAGAGCATCACTAGCCCCAGACATAAGAACCTAAGAGAAGCCCTGCTGGATCAGACCAGTGGCCCATCCAGTCCAACAGTCTGTGTCACACAGTGGCGGAAACCCAAGTCCCATCGGGAAATCCACCAGCAGGGCCAGAACTCCAGAAGCCCTCCCACTGTTGCCCCCCCAAGCACCAAGAAGACAGACCATCCCTGCCCCAGACAGAATGTTCCATCTACCCCATGTGACTAATAGCCACTGATGGACCTCTGCTCCATATGTTTATCCGATGTTTATCTCCATCGTCTGGAGATTAATTGTAATTCTGGGAGATCTCCAGGCCCTACCTGGAGGTTGGCAGGCCTAAGGGTGGCCCAAATTCAGCTGATGATACCGGCCATCATTACTTTAGAAGAATGCTGTTTTTTCACACTGTCTGAACTGAGCCACTGCGTAGGCTGTTCTCTCGGGTCTGTGGCTTAAAAACTGGCGGGCGACAAAGTTACTGGATCAAACATGTGGCTTACGCTTAGTTGTACTGCAAAGGAGGTGGGCGTTGTCTGTGGCAGAGAGGCCAGACGATACTGGAGGGTGGTCGCTGAGCGGATTGGGAGCAACACTGAAAGCAGAAAATTAGACATGTCATTGCAGCATCGCAAGGTTACACCCACACGCACGCTCTCCCACCCATTCTGGGATCGACAAATTAGCCCCTGTCAACGAGTGTGACTTTCACAGGTTTTGGGATCCTCTTGGGCTTCAGGGAGCAGACAAAGACAACCCTGTTTAATTTGGGTTTGGAAATCAGCGCTACGATGGGTTTGTAGATTTCTTCTTAAAGGGTTGTGCCGATTTTTTTAGCTCGCAGTGTCAAGATGTTGGCATTGGCCTGTCTTCTGTGTCAAGTGGCAGCTGAGAAGCCTGTTACAAATCTGGCACTAAAACACACAGAGGAACAGGCCGGCCCCTGTGTGAGACAGGATGCCGGACTAGATGGACTATTGGTCTGATCCAGCAGGGCTCTTCTCTTGTTCTTATGAAGGCCTCAGCCTCTCTGCCCTGTTGCTGGCCCTCCAGAGGAACTGGTTGGCCTCTGTGTGAGACAGGATGCTGGACTAGATGGACTATTGGTCTGATCCAGCAGGGCTCTTCTGGTGTTCTTATGAAGGCCTTGGCCTCTCTGCCCCATTGTTGGCCCTCCAGAGGAACTGATTGGCCACTGTGTGAGGCAGGATGCTGGGCTAGATGGACCACTGGTCTGATCCAGCAGGGCTCTTCTGATGTTCTTCTCAGGGGAAGGCCTTGGCCTCTATGCCCTGTTGTTGGCTGTCCGGAGGAACTGGCTGGCTGCTGTGTGAGACAGGATGCTGGGCTAGATGGACCACTGCTCTGATCCAGCAGGGCTCTCTACTTATGTTCTTATGCTCGCATTCCTTGAGCAGCAAATTGAGTTGTCAACATGTAGACAGGAATCAAGGGACGGCACTCCGACGGGTTCCCTGCTGAGTGTTTTTAATGTGATACAAGCGTTTGCAAACTCACATTTATTGTAGTCCTGCATTACACTTCCGGGGGCACGCTTAGTACATCTTAGATGTAGATATAAAAATATCCACCGTGTTTTCTTACTGTCCTAATGATGAGTGAGATAACGTTCTCCCTCCCCTGATCATAGGAATGCCCGTCCCTTTCAAGATTCTCTGCCACACACAAAAAACCCCCTCTCCCCCCATGGAGAAGATGCCAAAGAAACAGTCAAGGGTAAAGATGAAAGGGAGTGGTCTGGCAGCCAGTCCAAGAAACTCACCATTTGCCGTATACATAAGATTGAATAAGGCCACATTGCCAACTGTTTCTACCGCGTGGCAAAGCTGAAAGGCAAACCCAAAACGTTAACGTGGTCTCAATCAAAGTCTCCCATTCTTGAGCGTCATGTCTCCAGGGGCATTTATGAAGCTGAGTGAGTGTGAGCCAGCTCACCGTTTTTTAGCCTCCGGCTCACCCATTTCTGTCTTAGCCCAGGAAGGAGGGCTCCAGAGCAAACTAATTGACCCAGCAGCCAAATCGCTGGCTCCCGACTTTAATGCCAGGAGCTCACAGAGCAGAATTTTTGCTCACAGGACTCCATGGCTTGGAGGGAGCATGGGTTGGCTCTATGGCATTATAACCCACTAAGACCCCTCCCTCCACAAACCCCACCTTCCCCAGGTCCCCCCTCCCAAATCTCCAGGAATCTCCCATCCTGGATCTGGCAACCGTAGGTACAGCCTAGCAAGGTGGCTGAGTTTGTTTATTATTTGTATTTATAGCCAACCGATCCCGTGAGTGGGCTCAGGGCGGGTAACATCATAAAAACATACACTAAATACAATTAAGATAAAACAATTAAAATAATAAGCATTAAAACACAGCCACAATCTAACAAATCAGCTGGCTGTGGGGTCCCTGGCACGTTGTTTGGGTTGATGGATGGATGGGTAGATGGACGGGTGACAACCACCTCAGGGAGGCCAGTATTATGGTATATGATCACATCAGCGAGAATGAAAATGTCTAAACAGTGTGTAGCTGCAATCAAGAAGGCCAACGCTATGCTGGGGATCATTAGGAAGGGAATTGAAAACAAATCAGCCAGTATCATCATGCCCCTGTATAAATCATTGGTGCGACCTCATTTGGAATACTGTGTGCAGTTCTGGTCGCCACATCTCAAAAAGGATATTATAGCATTGGAAAAAGTGCAGAGAAGGGCAACTAGAATGATAAAAGGGTTGGAACACCTTCCCTATGAAGAAAGGTTAAAATGCTTGGGGCTCTTTAGCTTGGAGAAATGACGGCTGAGGGGTGACATGATCGAGGTTTATAAGATTATGAATGGGATTGAGCAGGTTGAGAAAGAAGTACTTTTCTCCCTTTCTCACAATACAAGAACTCCTGTGGGCACTCCATGAAATTGCTGAGCAGTCGGGTTAGAACAGATAAAAGGAAGTCCTTCTTCACCCAAAGAGTGATTAACATATGGAATTCACTGCCACAGGAGGTGGTGGCAGCTACAAGCATGGACAGTTTCAAGAGGGAATTAGATAAACATATGGAGCAGAAGTCCATCAGTGGCTATTAGCCACAGGGTATAGGTGGGAACTCTCAGTTTGGGGCAGGTGATGCACTCTATTCTTGGTGCTGGAGGGGGCAGCTGTGGGAGGGCTTCTAGTGTCCTGGCCCCACTGCTGGACCTCCTGATGGCACCTGGTATATTTTGGCCGCTGTATGACAGAGTGTTGGAGTAGATGGGCCATTGGCTTGATTCAACATTGGCTTCTCTTATGTTCTTATGTTCTTAATGGCCTTTGCACGACAGTGGAAAGCAGATAAAGTACCAGATGTACAGGACTGGTTAAGGAAACTGCCATTTTTAGCTGAAATGGACAAAATGACTAAAAAACTAAACGGACAAATGGCAGAACAATACTTGAAAGAATGGGAAGACCGGAAAATCTATATGGAAACTGAACACAAAATGAAAGGGAAAATGTATAACCTTGATTCTTATTGAAAATGAAGTTACGTTAGATTAAGTTAGATTTTTGTATATAAAATATAAGTTACCTGGTTCATAGATTGTTATAAGTTTAAACTTGATTACTTTTATTGTTTGTTGTTATTGGCAATAGCAGTGTTGGAAGCCTATTAGGGGGGGGGAAGGGATATAATCTATAACTTGAATTGGAAATTATGTTTAAAAATGTTGAATATATTCCAATAAAAATCTTGTTCAAAAAAAAAAAAAAAAAAAAAGGGGAGGCCATATAGAGACGCCCACTGCCTCAGCCAAAGGCCTGGCGGAACAGCTCCGTCTTACAGGCCCTGCGGAATTGAAGAAGATCCCTCCGGGCCCTAATCTCGACTGGGAGTGTGTTCCACCAGGCAGGGGCCAGGACAGAAAAGGCCCTGGCCCTGGTCGAGGCGAGACGGACGTCCTTTGGGCCGGGGACAACCAGGAGGTGTTGGTCCATAGAGCGTAGTGCTCTTCGGGACGTATATGGGAAGAGGCAGACCCTCAGATATGTGGGTCCCAGGCCATATAAGGCTTTGAAGGTGCTTACCAGCACCTTGAAGCGAATCCAGAAGTCAACTCGCAACCAATGCAACTGGTTCTTTGTCTGGTCCAGGGAGCATGCTTTTCCTTCTATGCCTTGGCAGCTATTTCTGTTTTTATGAGATCCGTGTAGTGTACTCAGAAACAGAGGCCACAGCTTCAGCAAGACAGGAATTTAGCATCACAAGGAAAGGGCAAATGAACCGTTTTAGTATTCCGGCTTGTCTCTCTTCACCCTCTACTGTTTTCGCAGTGCGTTGTTATTTGGAAAGGTGCCAGCCGCTGGGATTTGAGATAATGGGCGAGGTGAGCCAAGCCCTTTGTGGCATGAGGGCTACTTGGAGAGGGGGTGCAAATCCCCCCCCATTTGCAGCAGTGGGGTTGTCTTGAAGTAGGAAAGGTCTGGGAAGCTGTATTGATCTAAAAGGGAGACTGTGGGTGCGTTCAGACGCGCCGTTTGAGCCGTTTTCGGCACGGCTCAGAAACGGCTTTTACCTGCGCGTTCACACGCCCAACATCTGCCCACCGTCCCCAGCCGTCGCTTTCTGGAGCAAACCCCCTTTGAAACGGAGTATTTTGACACCACTTACCCAAGTGGTGTTTTCCATGATTCTCCGTTTCAAGCCGCACTTTTCCCTGTCTGATCGCTCCATCCAGCCGCTTCCGGGTGCTTCAACCCCCCCTCCCCTCTGGGAAGCTGCCTCCAGCTTCCGGTCTTAGTCCGCCATTTTTTCCCCCCCTTAGCGGTGTGCGCTTGAGCGGAGCTCCGCTCCTAAGTTAAATGAAAAAAAGCTTCACTGGTGCCTAATTTAGGCATTTAGACGAGTCCGGGATCTCGGGGAGGCCATTTTCGGGGAGACAATGTAAAAGGAGTCTTCATTTAAACTTTAAAGGGACCAGTTAAGATCGCTCTTCTGCGCACGCGCCAAACTTCCTGTTCGGGAGAGGGCTGCCTGTGCGCATGCTCAAAGGAGTGGGGAACCCCCCCCCACCTGCAGGAGGACGGCAGGGAGCTCCGAAGGAGGGAAGGAGGAGGTGAGTGTGATCGCGACTCTCCAGTTTTTAAAAAAAACGCATCGTGCCGGAGCAGTTTAAACCGCTCCAGCACGCTGTCTAAACGCACCCACAGATCGATTTTGTGGCATAGGCAAATAAGTTATGCTAATGAGTTACGCTAATGAGCCTCTGCACCTCTTTTTCCTTCTTTCTTTTTTTTTTTTGGACCCCCCGAAGGGGATTTGTTTATTGATTTTTTGCTTACGCAGTACAAACTACAAAAGAAAAAAAAGGAGGGGGAGAAACTACAACTAAGGATAAAGAAAAGAAACCCACACTAAACTAAAAATCCAAGAGAAGGAGATCTTATCCCTGTTAATCTAGATGTTGGTACTTTAGTGTTAGTAACCAATGCCAACTGTAAGTTCCTATCTAGCTCAGCCACTGTATTAATTTGTTACTTGTTATGAGGGAATTCCAGAGCATCCCCGTCAACTCGCTTCGTAAAGGCAATTATTAGAGTCCTTCTGCCTTTATCTAGGCTTTCTATCTCTTAAATCTTTTTCTACGTAATGGCCCCTGTGTACACAGGATTCCGACCGAGGCCACACCACCGATCCAAACAGGGGCATTGAAATATTCATTCTCAAACTTGCTCCTAATCATCCCCAGCTCAGAGTTTGCCTTTCCCTCCCCTGCCAATCTTTCTTTTGAACTCCGACCTAGCCGGACTCACCGCTCGGGGAAGCCTTGACGTCAGGATGTCCAGCACCACCGGCCTCACTTGTGCCTTGATCAGACTGGAGAAACGAGGAAAGGGGAAGGGAAGGAAAGAACGAATGAGAACTCCCGACAATCTTCTGGTTAGTGCAAGAGGGACGGCCGTGAAGGAAGATTTGGTGGGTTTCCAGGGGCCAAATGGGGACCAGGTAAGTGTGTCGTTAGAGTTTGACCCACCCACGATGGATGGCCCAGGCTAGCTTGGTCTACCCCTCAAGGGGATTTCAAGACAAGAGACATTCAGAGAAGGTTGGCCATGGCAACCCCTGGGCTTCCTTGGTGGTCTCCCATCCAAATACTAACCAGGACTGACCCTGCTTAGCTTCTGAGATCTCATGGGTGAGAGAGGCAGTACCAATAATAATAATAATAAGAGATTGGATTTCTACCCCGCCCTTCACTACCCAGAGGAGTCTCAGAGCAGCTGACAAAATCCTTTCCCTTCCCCTCCCTACAAACAGACACCCCGTGAGGTAGAAGAAGAAGAAGAGATTGGATTTATACCCCGCTCTTCATTACCCAAAGGAGTCTCAGAGCGGCTCACAAACTCCCTTCCCTTCCCCTCCCCACAACAGACACCCTGTGAGGTAGAAGAAGAAGAAGAGATTGGATTTATACCCCGCCCTTCACTACCCAAAGGTGTCTCAGAGTGGCTTACAAACTCCTTTCCCTTCCCCTCCCCACAACAGACACCCTGGGAGGTAGAAGAAGAAGAGATTGGATTCATACCCCACCCTTCACTACGCAAAGGTGTCTCAGAGTGGCTTACAAACTCCTTTCCCTTCTCCTCCCCACAACAGACACCCTGGGAGGTCGGTGGGGCTGAGAGAGCTCTTGACAGAAACTGCTCTTTTTCAAGAACAGCTCTTATCAGAACTACAGCTTGCCCAAGGTCATCCAGCAGGTGCAAGTACATCGCCAGGGGAATCAAACCCGGTTCTCCCAGATTAGAGTCCGCGCACTTAACCACTACACCAAACTGGCTCTCACACCAAACTGTAAGTAACCCTCACTCTGGTCTTATATTGTCTGAAACATCTGGACTTCTGGGAGGAGTATAGAGAGTATTTATTACACCTGTGCGATGCCACACTGGCCAGCATTTTACAGATCGACACTCCTATGTTTGACCTGAAACTGCTCACATTTTTGCAAGTATCCTAGCGGAAGACTCACAATGCTTGACGGGTATTTGGATGTGTTCAAAGCAGACGATCACAAAACGCACATCACGCACACAGAGGTTCTATGTTTTGCCTGTCGCACGGGAAAGACTACACTCTGATGAAGAGAGCCCGAATGCTGTTCCTTTACGGTGATCCAGTAACGCTGATATACTCATGCCAAGCTTAGGGGAGTCAATTTAGATGCCAGTGGCTACGCTCAGCCAATCTAAACACGGGCTTCCCCGGGAGGGCAGGCAGGGTTGCCTCAGTGCTTAGTTCTTTTGGCCCTTTCTTACATGCCCAGGGAAATGCTGATCGCCACTTTGGGGTCAGGAAACAATGTTTCTCCAGGCCACTTTGGCCAGGGATCCTGGAGGGTTTTTTGTCTTCTTCTGGGCGTGGAACAGGGGGTCACTGCGGGCATGGAGGGGAAGGTATTTGTGAATTCCCTGCCTTGTGCAGGGGGTTGGACTAGATGACCCTGGAGGTCCCTTCCGACTCTATGATTCTATGAATCCATGAAGCCGCCTGATACTTAGACCCCTCCTTGGTCCATCAGAGTCAATCTTGTGCACCCAAACTGGCAGGGTCTCTCCGGGGTCTCAGGCAGAGACTTTTCACATCACCTACTGCAGGCTGTGGAAGGTCAGTCGTTCAGCAGTTCGAGACCCGAGAGTGCCGCAGGACGGAGTGAGCTCCCGTCTCTAGTTCCAGCTCCTGCCAACCTAGCAGTTCGAAAGCAAGAAATTGCAAGTAGATAAATAGGTACCACTTCGGTGGGAAGGGAACAGCGTTCCGTGCGCCTCGGTGTTTAGACATGCCGGCCACATGACCACGGAAACGTCTTCGGACAGCGCTGGCTGTTCGGCTTCGAAACGGAGATGAGCACCGCAACCCTAGAGTCGGATTCGACTGGCTTTCGAGCAAGGGAACCTTTACCTTTACCTTTTACTGCCAGTTCTTTTAACTGAAGATGCTTGGGCCCGACCCAGGGACCTTCTAAATACCAAGCAGACGTTCTACCCCTGAGCCACGGCCTTTCCATGAAATGCAAGTGAAGCTGCCTTCTACTGAATCCTTGGTCCATCAAGGTCAGTACTGTCTATTCAGACTGGCAGGAGCTCTCCAGGGTCTCAGGCTGAGGTCTTTCACATCACCCACCACCTGGTCCTTTTTTAGAAGAAAAGGCCACGAGAACTAAGCACTGGGGCAACCCTCCCTGCCCTCCCTTCTCGTGATCAGCCTAAGTTCACACAATCAGCGCTGTCATCAGACGGCCACCTAGCCTCTGCTTGAAAACCTCCAAAGAGGGAGAAGCCCACCACCTCCCGAGGAAGCCTGTTCCACTGAGAAGCCGCTCTAACTGTCAGGAAGTTCTTCCTGATGTTTGGTCGAAAACTCTTCCGATTTAATTTCAACCCCTTGGTTCTGGTCCAACTGAAAACAACTCTACACCATTTACTTGGAGAGGCCGCCGGGGATTGAACCTGGGACCTTTGGCACGCCAAGCAGATTCTCTACCCATTGAGCCACCACTGTCACCCTCCATGTTTGCCCAGTTCCAATCCCTGCTAAACCCTGGAACGTACACTCCCGGTATTAAGCGACTGGGACTAGAAGAACACCCTGTCTTGAAGGCCTTGGGTAGGGAGAGCCCCAAATAGCACCTTTGGGCAGTGGGGCTCAGCAGAGGCTGTGCCTGGAAAGGGATTGGATTCCCTTGGTGACCGGATTTGGGGGTTCGGCCCCAGCACCTATTCGTGGGTAAGACTCGCCGGGACTGGGAGAATCCATCGGCGCCACTTACTACGACGGGCAGATGATCTGTGCGATGGTGAGCTGCGTTTCACATGTCTCATACTTGACATGGACAATCCCCACCGAGAAGTTCTGGAACCGGACCGTGGCCATGAAGTGCACGTCCACCATGAGGTCGACCCTTTCAAAGAGGTGGCTGAAGTGGCTAAAAATAAAATAAAACCAAGAAGAGAGCATTCAACTGAGATTCCTGCCTCGTGTGGGAAACACCTCAAAGGAAAGGAACGTTCCAGCGTGGCTTGTGAAGACTGGATGGGGACTTGACTTTGCGCGACGGCTAGCTGCGAAGTCCCCGCGTTCCGCCAGCGCCTTCTCAAAAGCCAAACCTTCCTTTCCTTTATTTACACGTCCCTCTTGCTAATTAATCGCCTCTGGCACAGCTCCTCCGAACCCGGCGGATCCAAACGCATGAGTATTATCCGCATTTGGAACTTCTATCCATTCTTTCCATAGGGGTATCTTGTCTGAGCACCAGGGGTACAAAGAATACCGTGTCTGTAAGGATCACTTTGAATCACAAGCTGGAGTTAAGATTGCTGGGGAAAAGATCAATAACCTCAGATATGCGGAAGATACCACTCTGAAGGCAGAAAGTGAAGAGGACCTAAAGAGCCTCTTGCTCAGGGTGAAAGAGGAGAGCGCAAAAGTGGGCTTGAAGCTCAACATCAAAAAAACTAAGATCATGGCATCTGGGCCCATCACTCCTTGGCAAATAGAAAGGGAAGTCGTAGAAGTAGTGGCAGACTTCACGTTCCTGGGATCCCAGATCACAGCAGATGGTGACTGCAGCCATGAAATTAAAAGACGCCTGCTCCTTGGGAGGAAAGCGATGGCAAACCTAAACAGCATGATAAAAAGCAGAGACATCACCCTGCCAACAAAAGTCCGCATGGTCAAAGCAATGGTATTCCCCATAGTAATGTATGGCTGCAAGAGTTGGACTATAAGGACGGCCGAGCGCTGAAGAATAGATTCTTTTGAACTATGGTGCTGGAGAAGACTCTTGAGAGTCCCTCGGACTGCAAGGAGATCAAATAATTTAATCCTAAAAGAAATCAACCCTGACTGTTCCCTGGAAGGCCAGATCGTGAAGTTGAAGCTCAAATACTTTGGCCACCAAATAAGAAGGGAGCACTCCCTGGAGAAGACCCTGATGCTGGGAAAGATTGAAGATCAAAGAAGAAGGGGACAGCAAAGGATGAGATGGTTAGACAGTGTCATCGATGCAACGAACATGAAATTGAGCAAACTTCAGCGGACAGCGGAAGACAGGAGGGCCTGGCGTAATCTGGTCCATGGGGTCGCGAAGGGTCGGACTCGACTGTGCGACTGAACAACAAAAAGGATCACTTTGCATTAGAGTGATCTCAACAGTAGAATCTGGCGTTTGGATTTTGTTGCTACCAGTGTTCCCTCTAAGCTGAGTTAGTGTGAGCTAGCTCACAGTTTTTTTTGCCTCTGGCTCACACATTTCTGTCTTAGCTCAGGAAGAAGGGTTCCAGAGCAAACTAGTCTATGCAGCGGCCAAATTGCTCACTCACAACTTTAATGCCAGTAGCTAATAAAGTAGAATTTTTGCTCACAAGACTCCACAGCTTAGAGGGAACATTGGTTGCTATTTATATAAGTTTGTCATTCTATTAACATTCTATTTACACTGGCTGCCAATTGCATACCGAATTCGCTTCAAGGTGCTGGCTCATGGCCAGGATCCGACATACCTGAGGACAGGGGTTTTTTTTGTAGAAAAAGCCCAGCAGGAACTCATTAGCATAATAGGTCACACCCAACAGCAGAAACTCATTAGCATATTGGACCATACTCCTGACAGGACAGCTCATTAGCATATCAGGCCACACCCCCATGCTACCAGAAGTGTGGTCATCCAGCCACACCCACCTTTTGCTTCTTATTCTGTTTACCTTTTTTGTTGTCAAAACCCAGGGCTTTTTTGTGTAGCAGGAACTCCTTTGTATGTTAGGCCACACACCCCTCATGTGGCCAATCCTAATGAGTTTCTGCTGTTGGGTGTGGCCTATTATGCTAATGAGTTCTTGCTGGGCGTGGCCAACTCGGGAGCCAGCCGGAACTCCATTCCTGTGTGTTCCGACCCAGAAATAGCCCTGCCTGAGGGACCGTCTTTCCCCATATATAGCCCAGAGAGCACTCCGGTCAGGGTCACAACACCGACTGACCCTTCCAGGCCCTAAGGATGCCATGCTCGTGGCCACCAGGGCCAGGGCCTTTTCAGCGGCAGCTTCATACTGGTGGAGTGAGCTCCCAGAGGAGATCAGGGCCCTGCGGGATCTCTTAGAGTTCCTCAGGCCCTGCAAGACGGAGCTCTTCCACCAGGCCTTCAATCAGGAGCCGCCCTCACCACTACCACCATGATCTGTGGCTATGGGCTGGCCCTGGCTCTGAGACAGAGCCATACCATCGTATGTTGATTGAGGATCATTGAAGATTGCTGTGACATCATCTAGGACGCGATCTTAACCTATGGGTGAACGTTTATCCTGAGAAACCTGTATAAGGGTCAAGAAGCAACTGTTAGAACCGGATATGGAACAACTGATTGGTTTGGCATAGAAAAAGGAGTATGACAGAGATGTATATTGTCACCTTGCTTATTTAATTTATATGCAGAGTACATCATGCAAAATGTTGGCCTGGATGAATCACAAGCTGGAGTTAGGATTGCTGGGGGAAAGATCAATAACCTCAGATATGCAGACGATACCACTCTGATGGCAGAAAGTGAAGAGGACCTCAAGAGCCTCTTGCTCAGGGTGAAAGAGGAGAGCGCAAAAGTGGGCTTGAAACTCAACATCAAAAAAACTGAGATCATGGCATCCGGCCCCATCACTCCTTGGCAAATAGAAGGGGAAGTCGTAGAAGTAGTGACAGACTTCACGTTCCTGGGATCCCAGATCACTGCAGATGGTGACTGCAGCCATGAAATTAAACTGTTCCCTGGAAGGCCAGAGACTGAAGTTGAAGCTCAAATACTTTGGCCACCAAACAAGAAGGGAGCATTCACTGGAGAAGACCCTGATGCTGGGAAAGACTGAAGGCCAAAGAAGAAGGGGACGGCAAAGGATGAGATGGTTAGACAGTGTTATCGATGCAATGAACATGAAATTGAGCAAACTTCAGAGAACAGGGCCTGGCGTGATCTGGTTCACGGGGTCGCGAAGAGTCAGGCTCGACTGTGCGACTGAACAACAACAACTTTCTAACTGTTGATTGCTTTAAAATGTCTTAAAAATGTTTTAAATTTTTATGTGAATTTTCTGGTACCTTGTGTACCGACTAACGTAAGCCTCCCTGAGCCCATTCGCGGGGAGAGCGGGGTATAAATAGAATTAATAAAATAAAATAAATTAATAAAATGTAAATCGTGTTTGGCTATTTTGGTTATTGAATGGTTCTTGTATCTTTCACAGTTTGTATTTTGGTTCTCTCTTCTTACGGTTGCCAGCTCTGCACTGGGAAATACCTGGAGATTTTGGGGGGGGTGGGCTCGAAAGTGGGTGGGATTTGGGGAGGACAGGGGCTTTCAGACAGTATAATGCCACAGAGTCCACCCTCCAAAGCAGCCGTTTTCTCCAGGGGAACTGATCTCTGATGTCTGGAGATCAGTTGTTACTCCTGGAGTTCCCCAGCTGCCACCTGGAGGTTGGCAACCCCTACTTCTGCCCAACATAGCTCACTGGTCTTTTGAGCGATGCTTGCGGCCTTCTTCCAGCAAAAGGAGGGGAGAAAGCCACGTCCAACTGAAGAAGGCTCATAAGGTGAGAGAAAGGTTTTGGACTTGGCCGAGTACCACAGTAGGATACCAGCCAATGATTATTTACAGTTCATTGTAAAGCACAGTTTGGTTTACTTCGAAGATTAAGCAAAACGTTCTGTTCTGCAGTCAAGAAGGCCCAACCCATTGCTGTTTTCTTTCATGCCCTCCCTGAAATGTCCGCAAGGGGGGGGGGAGATTTCATTTGGGGGAAGACGCCCCCCTCCCCCCACTGCCGAAATGGAGGAGAGATCTCGAAATGTGCAGTACTCACTATTGAGCACTGAGATGCAGCCTGACTTTGAGATGGATCAGCGCTGTTGAGTTTTCCTTCAGCTCCACGGAAATGATGGGGAGGTAGACCTTCACGACATGCAACCTGCAGGGGGAAGATCAAGGAGGCGGTCAGAAGAGAGCAGCCCGCAGAGGGCTAAGTAGGTTTACCGGAGCAGCAAGATTCGAGGAGCACCATGGAGACCAACAGAATTTTCACGGTACGAACTTTTGAGTTCGTACCACGAAAATCCTGTCGGTTTCTAAGGTGACACTAGACTTGAATCTGGCTGTTCATGGCTGCCCTCTGGAGCCATCTTCACTGGAGCAGGAATTAACCTGGGACAAGCATACAGGGGAAGAACTTTTACATTTCAAAGCTGTACTCATCCACCCACTTGACTGCCCAGAGCAGGTGGAAGGGCCGCTTGGGATCTGATGACCGCTCCTTCTCTGCCCTAAAGAGAGGCACGGCCTGCCTGGCATGGAAATTCCCGTAAAGGAGGGGAGGGAGAAAGATTTGGAGCCCTGCTCGCCCTAGGAACTGGCCTCCCAACCCGGGCAGAGATGCCAACGCAAATGTCCTCCTTGGGCCAATGCTTAAGGCACTGACACGGCTCTGTTCAGTGACCCTGAAGGGGGACAGGCGATAAAGGAAAGATTATTCTTTTGTCAGCTCCCTTCAGCCTCATATTTGCCCTTTCACAATGTCAAGGAAGCGGAGATCAAAGGCGGCTCAGCCTTCGGAGACGTGGCTGTGTACACAAGGCCTAAAAGAGAACCTTTCTTCCCAGCAGGCCACGTGCCAAGCTCTCAGTGTTCCGTGGGTCAGAGTCACCTGTTCCTTTGCCCTGGGATGAGGCGACAGCAACTCTCTCTTTTCAAGCTGTGTCTCTTGGACCTCTGGAGAACTAGGCTGAACATAAGAACATAAGCGAAGCCAATGTTGGATCAGGCCAATGGCCCATCTAGTCCAACACTCTGTCACACAGTGGCCAAAAATACCAGGTGTTGATCAAAAATACCTTGATGGACCCTTGATGGACCTCTGCTCCAGATGTTTATCTAATTCCCTGTTGAAACTGTCCATGCTCGTAGCTGCCACCACCTCCTGTGGCAGTGAATTCCATATGTTAATCACTCTTTGGGTGAAGAAGGACTTCCTTTTATCTGTTCTAACCCGACTGCTCAGCAATTTCATGGAGTGCCCACCGAGTTTTTGTATTGTGAGAAAGGGAGAAAAGTACTTCTTTCTCAACCTGCTCAATCCCATGCATAATCTTATAAACCTCGATCATGTCATCCCTCAGCCGTCATTTCTCCAAGCTAAAGAGCTTCGATGATTGGATTACCAGCTCTGGGTTGGGAAATTCTTGACTCAGTCCCCAGGTGCCAAATTGCAGCTTTAAACAGTGTTTTGCACAACAAACTCACAAACTCACAAACAAACACAAAACCCCAACACCTTCATTTTCCATGCAGGGATACAGTGCCTATCTTATGGTTTATGATGAGGGTTTCCATCCCAGGGAGAGGAAATTCCTGGACACTTGGGGTGTGTGTGTGCGCAGAGTCTGGAGATGGGAGCATTTTGGGGAATAGTGAGTCCTAATACCATACAGTCCGTCCTCTCCAGGGAAACTGATCTTCGCCATCTGGAGATCAGATGTCAATCCAAGAAATCTCCAGGTTGCCCCTGGAAGATGGCGACCCTACTTGTGATGCTGGTTTTCTGTTTAGAGGGAGTGTTAAACGCAGGGAATTAACTTATTAATCTGCAGTCAGGCCACATTTCTCTTATTTCAGGAGGTGGCGGCGGCTACAAGCACGGACACCTTCAAGAGGCAATTGGGTCAACATGGAGCAGAGGTCCATTGGTGATTATCACCCACAAGGTATAGAGAAGAACTCTCAGTCTGGGGCAAGGGATGCTCTGTATTCTTGGTGCTTCAGGGAGGGGGCAACAGTGGGAGGGCTTCTAGTGTCCTGGCCCCACTGCTGGACCAGATGTTTATCTAATTCCCCCTTGAAACTGTCCATGCTTGCAGCTGCCACCTCCTCCTGTGGCAGTGAATTCCATATGTTAATCACTCTTTGGGTGAAGAAGTATTTCCTTTTATCTGTTCTAACCCGACTGCTCAGCCATTTCATGGAGTGCCCATGAGTTCTTGTATTGTGAGAAAGGGAGAAAAGTACTTCTTAACCTGCTCAATCCCATTCATAATCTTATAAACCTCGATCATGTCACCCCTCAGCCATCGTTTCTCCAATATACACGCATCTGCACACTGTGTGACAGAGTGTTGGACGGGATGGGCCATTGGTCTGATCAAACACTGGCTTCTCTTATGTTCTTATAAGATGGAGTTGGATAAACACACGGAGCAGAGGCCCATCAGTGGCTCTTAGCCACAAGGTCTAGATAGGAAGGTCTCTTAGCCACAAGGTCTCGTTCTTGGGCAAGTGGCACTCTGTATTCTTGGTCCTTGGGGAGGGGGGCAACAGTGGGAGGGCTTCTAGTGTCCTGGCCCCACTGCTGGACCTCCTGGTGGCACCTGTTATTTTTGGCCACTGTGTGACAGAGTGTTGGACTGGATGGGCCATTGGCCCGATCCAACACTGGCTTCTCTTATGTTCTTACGTAGGAACTCTTGGTCTGGAGCAAGAGATGCTCTGTATTCTTGGTGCTTGGGGTGAGGGGCAACAGTGGGAGGGCTTCTAGTGTCCTGGCCCCACTGCTGGACCTCCTGGTGGCACCTGTTATTTTTGGCCACTGTGTGACAGAGTGTCGGACTGGATGGGCCACTGGCCTGACCCAACTTTGGCTTCTCTGATGTCCTTATGTTTGTAGCTTTGGGGAGCAAAGGGTATTTCTAGCCACCGGCGATGTTCCATTGACTCCTTGCCTGCCTTTGAGCCTGTGCTAATGACGCCAAAGAGGATTAATTCATCAGCTGGTCAAAGATAATATTGCAGCCACCCAAGTAAACACCTTGGAGATGGAGAGTCCACTAGGAAGCCAGCCAAGAGAACCAAAGACACTTATCTTTAAAATGACAGGTTGTTCCTTTCAGGGCCCGAATTCGTGGGAGATGAAATGCTGCCAAGACTCAACAGCAAGACAATGAGGAGGCTGTGAGCACTGTGATGGTCCTGCATTGGGCAGGGGGTTGGACCAGAGGGTCTGTAGGGCCCGTTCCAACTCTATGACTCTAGGATTCTATGGCTTCCTTAGGCCCGGGAGCACATGTGTCATCCCTTACTTACCCCCGGATTGGGTGCCCCAGCTCCTTTGCTGCCAGAGGGCTACTTGGTGGGAACTGAATGGCCAGGATATAACTCTGGATTAGCCTATTTCGAAGGAAAACACTGGAAACATCTGGAAGACACATCGGAGTCACCATTTATTTTTAATTTATTGACATTATTTAAAGTCCACCTTTCCCACTTGGGCTCAAGGCAGATTGCACAGAGAAGAAGAAGAAGAAGAAGAAGAAGAAGAAGAAGAAGAAGAAGAAGAAGAAGAAGAAGAAGAAGAAGAAGAAGAAGAAGAAGAAGAAGAAGAAGAAGAAGAAGAAGAGGAGGAGGAGGAGGAGGAGGAGGAGGAGGAGGAGGAGGAGGAGGAGGAGGAGGAGGAGGAGGAGGAGGAGGAGGAGGAGGAGATTGGATTTATACCCCACCCTTCACTACCCAAAGGAGTCTCAGAGCAGCTTACAAACTCTTTTCTCACCCCCTCCCCACAACAGACACCCTGTGAGGTAGAAGAAGAAGAAGAAGAGATTGGATTTATACCCCACTCTTTACTACCCAAGGGAGTCTCAGAGTGGCTGACAAACTCCTTTCCCTCCCCTCCCCACAACAGATACCCCCTGTGAGGTAGAAGAAGAAGAAGAGATTGGATTTATACCCCACTCTTCACTACCCAAGGGAGTCTCAGAGTGGCTGACAAACTCCTTTCTTCCCCCCCTCACAACAGACACCCTGTGAGGTAGGTGAGGCTGAGAGAGCTCTGACAGAAACTGCTCTTTTTCAAGAACAGCTGTGCCAAAACTATGACTTGCCCAAGGTCATCCAGCCAGTTGCAAGTGGAGGAGTGGGGTATCAAACCCGGTTCTCCTAGATTAGAGTCCACGCACTTAACCACTACACCAAACTGAAGATTGGATTTATACCCCCCCTTCACTTGGAGTCTCAGAGCGTCTTACAAATCTCCTTTCCTTTCCCCTCCCCACAACAGACACCCTGTATGGAAGGTGGGGCTGAGAGAGCTCTGACAGAAACTGCTCTTTTTCAAGAACAGCTCTTATCAGAACTACGGCTTGCCCAAGATCACATCAGCAGGTGCAAGTGGAGGAGTGGGGAATCAAACCCGGTTCTCCCAGATTAGAGTCCGCACACTGAACCACTACACCAAACGGGTTCTCACACTTGTTCTCGTGTGAGTGTGGGCTGCTCTCCAATTTGCTTTTTGAGGTACGCCCAAATGCAACGTACTTCTATATCTCCCCCATTCCTCTGCCCACACCGTGACACTCAGAGCAGAATCTTCCTCAAGGGGTGATCCGGGAAAAGGTTACGTGGACAAATCATTTGGAAGTCTCTTAACCCTGAATAACTGCTCACAGCAAAACCTGCTGCATGATCAGGCAATCTTATGCAGGAAACTGGCCCAAGGCTTTTGTTCCCCTCCCCAGGAACAATGGTCTGATCCGACGGGAACATTTTGGCAGTTAGCATTCACAGGGAGAGGGGGGCTCTCCTTCTTGGGAGGTTTTCAAGCAGAGGCTGGATGGCCCCATCTGACAGCATTGCTGATTTTGTGAACTTGGGCAGATAACAAGAAGAGGGGGGGGGGCAGGAAGAACTTTGATTAGTTCTTGTGGCACTTTTTTACATATCCGGGGGAGGCATTTGTGACTTTCCTGCATTGTGCAGTGGGTTGGACTAGATGACCTTGAAGGTCCCTTCCATGATTCTATGATATAAATGTTTTAATAAACCAGCCAACCACGTAAATAAAATAAGCTTGAGCCAAGAAGCATTCTTACATTTGCTAAAAGCTGTTGGGCTGACCACAACCAGGACACCGGGTGGATTTCCTTGTAGGATTCCGTCCAACGGCCTGACCAGGCTGCAAAAGGCGATGAATCCCAGGACCGTCCACATCCCTGTTCCAATAACATAAAGAAAAGTGTAAGGTCAAATCTGCATTTATCATTTTCCCCACCAGTGTCCCCGCCTTCTGACTCCGTCTTCAAAAAAGCCATCTACATTTGGTGTCGTTTTCACACCTCAAGAGTGCTAGCAAACTTTTGCACGTCTGCATATGTTTATCACCCTCCCACGGCAGCTCCACTGTCATTGCGCCTCTGCACCATTTTAAATGAATCTTGGAGTAGTGGTTAAGTGTGCAGACTCTAATCTGGGAAAACCGGGTTGGATTCCCCACTCCTCCACTTGCACCTGCTGATGTGACCTTGGGTCAGTCACAAGCTCTGGCACAGCTGTTCTTAAAAAAGCAGTTTGTGTCAGAGCTCTCTCAGCCCCACCGACCTCACAGGGGGTGTCTGTTGTGGGGAGGGGAAGGGAAAAGAGTTTGTAAGCCACTCTGTGAAGCCTTTGGGCAGTGAAGGGTGGGGTATAAATCCAAACTCTTCCTCTTCTTCTTCTACCTCAAAGGGTGTCTGTTGTGGGGAGGGGAAGGGAAAGTAGTTTGTAAGCCGCTCTGAGACTCCCTTGGGTAGGGAAGAGCAAGGGGTATAAATCCAATCTCCTCTTCTTCTTCTACCTCACAGGGTGTCTGTTGTGGGGAGGGGGAGGGAAAGGAGTTTGTAAGCCGCTCTGAGACACCTTTGGGTAGTGAAGGGCAGGGGTATAAATCCAATCTCCTCCTCCTCCTCCTCCTCCTCCTCCTCCTCCTCTTCTTCTTCTTCTTCTTCTTCTTCTTCTTCTTCTTCTTCTTCTTCTTCTTCTTCTTCTTCTTCTTCTTCTTCCTCTTCCTCTTCCTCTTCCTCTTCCTCTTCCTCTTCCTCTTCCTCTTTTTCTTCTCCTTCTCCAAACAACTCTCCAACAAGCTTCGAGAGGGACGGCGTCACAGCAGCACGAAACTGATTTAAAAATGCAAATGCAGATTCGACCTACGAGAAGGTTGTGCCCACAGATCCTGCAGCAATGGCCATTCGGCTTTGCCCTACAGTTTCTTTTTGTGCATTTCTTGGCCAAATAAAATATGAAGGGGTGTGTGTATGTGTGTGTCCCTTTGTTTTTCTTTTCCTAAAGGACAGCCATATTGACGTTTAACATTTTTCTTTTCTTTAAAGTTGTGCTGAGAGCGATATTGCCCTCACAAAAATAACGTGTAGGGTTTTGGACTGAACTTCAGCCAGACTTCGCTTCAATCAAATGATGAATGGCTTCAAAACCAGAGAAGAAAGATTTGACCTAGAGGTTGTTTCAGAGCGTAGCTGTGTTTGGTCTGCGGTAGAACAACTAGATCAGAATCAAAGAACACCGTAGAGACCAGCGACAGTTTCAGAGTAGAAGAAGAAGAGGAGGAGGAGGAGGAGGAGGAGGAGGCTGGATTTACACCCCGCCCTTCACTACCCAAAGGAGTCTCAGAGCAGCTTACCATCTCCTTTCCCTCCCCCTCCCCACAACAGACACCCTGTGAGGTAGGCGGGGCCGAGAGAGCTCCCTCGAGAACTGCCCTTGAGAGAACAGCTCTGAGAGAACTTGTGACTGACCCAAGGTCACCCGGCTGGCTTCATGTGGAGGAGTGGGGAATCCAACCCGGTTCTCCCAGATTAGAGTCCAATGCCCCTAACTACTACATCAAACTGAGCTTTTGAGTGTCAGGGGCATTATGATAACCGCCTTCACTGATCTCTTTCTCAGCTGGTATCTTGACCCAAAGAAGTACACAAACTTCGAGGAGATAGGCTAGTTTTGGTGGGTGATACCTGTGGCTACTGGAAGGATCCTGCTGACTTCTTGCGATCTCCAAAGAAACTCTTGACTGGGGCAAAAGCCCGTGTGCCAGGTCTCCCCTGTCCCCTGGGTGACTGTCACACCTTGGCCCTTTCATCTCTGTCCAGAACTCTGATACCCAGTCAAAGTACCTGCTTAGCTTCCAAGATCTGATGAGATCAGGCTGGCTTGGGCGTTTGCCATTCATGCCCAGACCTGGATGGGGCAGGTTAGCCCGATCTCATCAGATCTTGGAAGCTAGGCAGGTTGGACGTGACCCAACGGCAAATCAATCAATAGATGTCAAAGACCCAGCTTGCTTCGAGAGGTAATCAAAGCCCCCTTTGGTAGGAACTTGCCCATGAAACTTGTGAATCTCTGGTGTGCTAGACCCCCAGTGCACCCATGGGACCCTGGAGATCCCTCCACCAGTTTGGGTGGACAAGATTGACCTTGATGGACCAAGGGGGGGTCTACCTCAGTATCAGGCCACTTCATCGGTTCCAGAATCATAGACTCACAGAGTTGGAAGGGACCTCCAGGGTCATCTAGTCCAACCCCCTGCGCAACGCAGGACATTCACAAATACCTCCCCCTCCATAGCCCCCGTGACCGCTGTTCCATGCCCAGAAGATGGCAAGAAACCCTCCAGGATCTCCAGCCAAGCTGGCCCGGAGAAAAATTGCTTCCTGGCCCCAAAGTGGCGATCAGCGTTTCCCTGGGCGTGTAAGAAAGGGCCGCTCCATTGCGTATTTGGCAAAATAGATGTCAAGACAGTTTAAGCAGTGAAGCGGGATGAATCCCTCTGTTCCGCTGGACGTACGGGAACCGCACGTGTCTTTTGATCGTGCAAAACCCTCGTCATCAAAGCCTTTGCGAAGGAAAAGCTTCAAGGATAAGCATCGGCGCCGACTCCCGCTGAAGCAACGCATCTTCCCGGGTTGCTTCCCCTACCCCGAACCAGTTGTGTGGGTTGGATGAGTTTCTACTAGCCAATTTCCTTACCTTCTTGCCTCCTTGGGAAGTCTCGAAACGGCCTAATTCTTCCAGATTAGAGAAAGCAATGGCATCTACTTTATATAGCTGCCACCAGAGATCTGATAAACATCAGCTGGGGGGATTCTGGATCCATTGTGAAGACATCGGCGGGGCTGAGTGTTGTCCTAGGAGGGACATACGGTGCAGACGTTGATGTGACATACAGAGATCTATATTGTTCTCTAGGGCCTGTAATTAGTTTGGCAGCAGGGCAGAAGGTTGAAGTGAAACATTAAGCCAGTGGGGCCTTGGAAGATTGCCCTTCTGGATAGCCTTAAAGCTCCAGGAATCGTATTTCACAGAATCACAGAATCACAGAGTTGGAAGGGGGCATACAGGCCATCTAGTCCAACCACCTGCTCAGTGCAGGACCAGCCAAGGGCATTCCCGACAAGTGTTTGTCCGGCCGCTGCTTGAAGACTGCCAGGGAGGGCGAGCTCACCACCTCCCCAGGTAGCTGATTCATAGAATCATAGAATCATAGAATCATAGAATGTTAGAGTTGGAAGGGACCTTGTAGGTCATCTAGTCCAACCCCCTGCCCTCTGCAGGAACACAGCCGAAACCCCTACATACCTACAACATACCCAAAAGATGGTTGTCCAGTCTCCTCTTGAAAACGTCCAATGAAGGAGCATCCACCACCACCCGAGGCAGTCTGTTCCACTGCTCAACCACTCTGACAGTCAGGAAGTTTCTCCTGATATTAAGCCGGTAACGACTCCCTTGTAATTTCCACCCATTAGATCTAGTCTTGCAATCCGGAGCAAGAGAGAATAGATCCACTCCATCTTCTACATGGCAGCCCTTCAAATACTCGAAGACTGCAATTATGTCCCCTCTAAACCTTCTCTTTCCCAGGCTAAACATACCCAACTCCCTCAGCCTTTCCTCATAAGACTTGGCCTCCAACCCTCTCACCATCCTGGTCGCCCTCCTCTGGACCCGCTCGAGTTTGTCAACATCCTTCCGAAAATGTGGTGCCCAAAACTGGACACAGGACTCCAGGTGGGGCCTGACCATAGCAGAATACAGCGGAACTACCACCTCCCGTAGATTCCACTGTTGAACAACTCTGACTTTCAAAAAGTTTTCCCTAAGGTCCAGCCGGTACCTTCTCACCTTTAATCTAAACCCATTTTTGCAAGTCCTCTCCTCTGCTGCCAACAGGAACAGCTCCCTGCCCTCCTCCAAGTGACACAGCCCTTCAAATACTTCAAGAGAGCAAGAGAGAGGAGGTCCTATGACTGATAGACAACTTAAAAACTGGTAAATCACCAGGCCCGGATGGCATACATCCAAGGGTTCTAAAAGAACTCAAATGTGAACTTGTGGATATCCTGACAATAATATGTAACCTTTCATTAAAATCTGCCTCCATTCCTGAGGACTGGAAGGTAGCTAATGTCACTCCCATCTTTAAAAAGGGTTCCAGGGGAGATCCGGGAAATTACAGGTCAGTCTGACGTCGATACCGGGTAAGTTGGTGGAAACTGTTATTAAGGAAAGAATTAGTAGGCACATTGATGAACAAAAACTATTGAGGCAGACTCAGCATGGGTTCTGTAAGGGAAGATCTTGTCTCACTAACCTGTTAGTGTTCTTTGAAGGGGTGAACAAACATGTGGACAAGGGAACCCAATAGATGTTGTTTACCTTGACTTTGAGAAAGCTTTCGATAAAGTTCCTCATCAAAGGCTCCTAAGTAAGCTCAAAAATCCTGGGATAAAAGGACAAGTCCTTTTGTAGATCAAAAACTAGTTAGTTAATAGGAAACAGAGAGTGAGTATAAATGGGCAATTTTCTCAGTGGAGGGTGGTAAGCAGTGGGGTATCGCAGGGATCAGTACTCGGTCCAATGCTTTTTAACTTGAGGGAGATCTTGGAGTCGTAGTAGATAACTCAGTGAAAATGTCAAGACAGTGTGCGACTGCAATAAAAAAGGCCAATGCTACGCTGGGGATTATTAGGAAGGGTATTGAAAACAGATCAGCCAGTATCATACCCCTGTATAAATCAATGGTGCAACCTCATTTGGAGTACTGTGTACAATTCTGATCACCACACCTTAAAAAGGATATTATAGCTTTGGGAAAAGTGCAGAAAAGGGCAACTAGAATGATCAAAGGATTGGAACACTTTCCTTATGAGGCATTTGGGGCTCTTTCACTTGGAGAAAACTACAGCTGAGGGGTGACATGATTGAGGTTTATAAGATTATGCATGGGATAGAGCAGGTAGAGAAAGAAGTACTCTTCTCCCTTTCTGACAATACAAGAACTCGTGGGCACTCAATGAAATCGCCTAGCAGTCGGGTTAAAATGGGTAAAAGGAAGGCCTTCTTTACCCAAAGAGTGATTAACACATGGAATTCACTGCCACAGGAGATGATGGTGGCTACAAGCATGGACGGCTTCAAGAGGGAATTAGATAAGCATATGGAGCAGAGGTCCATCAGTGGCTATTAGCCACAAGGTATAGATAGGGACTCTGGGGCAAGTGATGCTCTGTCTTCTTGGTGCTTGGGGGGGGTCAACAGTGGGAGGGCTTCTAGTGTCCTGGCCCCACTGCTGGACCTCCTGAGGGCACCTGGTATTTTTGGCCACTGTGTGACCCAGAGTGTTGGACTGGATGGGCCATTGGCCTGATCCAACACTGGCTTCTCTTATGTTCTCATTAAACAACACTATTTGGATTCTCCTCTTCTCCAACATTTTATTGATAAAAATCATACTTTCAACGATTTTAAATTTTTTGGTTCTGGAGATACATTAAGATTAAAGTGCAAGAAGTGCTCTGCCAATGTGAGGCCTTTTGGATTCACCGTTTAAGGATTTATTATCCCTATGGTCTCAGTCAAGCATTAGAATTTTCTTGTTTTTTATAATGTTAACTTTCCCTTTAAATGCCTGCAATGGACGAGTGCTCAGTTAAGGATTGCCTCCTTCTATTTAATGGCTCTCCCAACTTCTTTGTTTAGAGGCAGCACCATAAGGTGAGAGTTGTGGAAGAGAGTTCCTACCAAATCATAGGACTGGTTGCCCATTAGTGGAAAGGCATTTTTTTTGTAAGTTGCCCTTTGGAATAACCAACTTTTCAATTCAGCACCGTCACACAGAGGCATAATTATATATTTGGACACACGTATGGAGCTGCGGTGGCTCAAGTGGTTAAGACGCTAAACTGCAGGCTGTGGAAGGTCAGTAGTTCAGCAGTTCGAGATCCGAGAGCGCCGCGTGACGGAGTGAGCTCCCGTCTCTAGTTCCAGCTCCTGCCAACCAAGCAGTTCGAAAGCAAGAAATTGCAAGTAGATAAATAGGTACTGCTTCGGTGGGAAGGTAACAATGTTCCGTGCGCCTTGGTGTTTAGTCATGCCGGCCACATGACCACGGAAACGTCTTCGGACAGCGCTGGCTCTCTGGCTTTGAAACGGAGATGAGCACCGCAACCCTAGAGTCGGATTCGACTGGCTTTCGAGCAAGGGAAACCTTTACCTTTACCTATGTCTCCTTTATTGGAAACTGAGTTCCTGTGGACCACTTCAGAAGCATATGTTACCTATTTTGTGCAGAAGCAGTGTTAGGTATCTTGTCCAAGTTTCTGTATATTTTTCATAGTTTTTATGTTTTCTGGCATTGAATTCTTAGTGTTGGTTTTTATGTCTAGTCCCTACTGAGGAGGTTCAAAGAAACAAAGTTTATAATATCCGGATGCTTCATTATTGTAATGACTTACCTACACGAACTTTGAAGACTTCCTATGAAATTGTACTTTTGGATCTTATTATATGTGAACTGTACTTTTTTGGACTTTATTGTCTTGATTATCTTCATAATTTATAGAGTTTTTGCACTGGCTACAGTGTGAGACAGGATGCTGTACTAGATCGACCACTGGTCTGATCCAGCAGGGCTGTTCTCATGTTCTTATGAAGGCCTCAGCCTCTATGCCCTGTTGCTTACCCTCTACAAGAACTGCTTGTCTACTGCGTGAGACAAGATGTTGGAGTCGATGGACCACTAGTCTCATCCAGCAGGGATCTTTCTCTGTGCCCTGTTTTTGGTCCTCCAGAGGAACTGGTTGGGGCCCCTGTGTGAGACAGGATGCTGCACTAGATGGGCTTCTGGTCTGATCCAGCAGGGCTCTTCTGATGTTCTTATTAGGGAAAGGCCTTGGCCTCTGTGCCCTGTTGTTGGACCTCCAGGGGAACTGGCCGGCCACTGTGTGACAAGATAAATTTGGACAAACATGACCTGATCACAAAACAAGTATGAAGTCAACCGTTGACTGTTTGAATTGCGGGTCAGACTCTCACGACTGTTGGCTTTATACTTGTTTTGTGGCCACTGTGTGAGACAGGGCTCTTCTGATGTTCTTACGCATCACTGCCCACTTCTTGAGAGACAGCTTGAAAGAATGTATCCGAAGAAGTGAGCGGTGACTCAATAATAAAGCCATATCTGATGAAGCTGTGCGGGGAGAAGGAGGTGGAAACGGTTCTATAAATATTCCTATGTAGTCTAACTTTTTTTTAATTCAGGAAGTAACGTAGGACAGTCTATTTTATCTTCTGTTGCTCTTTCTAAGAAGCCGACTGCGTGTGATTGGCAAGTTTGCTGGCGATTGGCAGGTTTGCTGGGAAAACAAGGCCATCCGAGAATGCCTACGGAGAAGCTTGGCATGGCTGCCGCCTATATCCAGCTGCAACTAGCCCATCCTTAGAAAACTCTTTTCTGCCTGGTTTGCCTGGTGTCTGGCCAACTTGAGTTCTCGCTTTGGACTGCCTCTTTGGACTTCATCGCTAAGTGATTGTCGACAGATTGCAAGGCCAAAGGACTCGACCAGGGGTTATGACGGAATCTCGAGCCAGCCTTACGTCCGGTCTTTTGAGTAAGCCGTTTGCATTGTTTGTATTGTAAGCTTCCTTAACAGGACTGCCCTTATTTGTCTTCAGGAGGGGGTAATTGTATTAGAAACAAGAGGCTGCGGTCGCACATACTAAATAATCCGTGCACTTTCCAACTGGATTTTGCCAGTTCGCACACTTCCGCACTGTCTTTTTTCGTCAGACATTTGTCCCTTTTGCTTCAGGGGTTCCCCCCACTCCTAAATGTGTTTTGCTCTCTCTAGTAGTCCCAGCTGGAAAGGGCACTGAAAGTGGATTGAGAGTGGATTATTTAGTGTGTGTGACTGCAGCCGTAGTGTGCAAAGTGACGGAGGTTTGAAAGCCGCCTTGTGGGTGGTTGAGTCTCTCTTCCTGTCTTAGGCCCCGTTCACACGGAGCATTTGCCCCGCTAAAGTCAAGGGAGCCCTGCAGACTTTCCGTGCGTGATCATACGAGCACATCTGGGAGGCGTAGGGCTCCCGTGGCCAACCTGCGACTTCCCTCCGAAAACGCGGGGTAAAAACTAGTAGGTCCGAGGTACTAGTTTCTGGAAACCCCGGGGCAAAGGCTGGCGTCTGATCGTGAGAGCGCAGGTATCCCGCAGCTTCCGACGCCCGCCCATGTCCCCGGGGTTTCCGGATGTTGTAAGTTTCCCTGGGATGCGCACCAAAGTTGGACAGAGCATGCGCACACACAAGTAACCGACAGCGGCCCGCACCCCCCGAACAGCGCATGCGCACTTCGCACTTGCGTGGTCTGCTGTGCTGCTGTTTTGCCGCGCTGCAGCAGCGCAGTGTGATCACGGTGCAGAGCTGGTGCGTGGCAACCCGGTGGCCCGTGAGATCGGGCTACCGCGCCTTATTTAGCTCTGGGGCAAACTGCCACGCCTCCCCCGCGCGTTTTCTGGCCCGTGTGACCGGGGCCTTAAGCAGGTATTAAGCAAAGTTAACACTTAAGCAAAGTGAACACTGGGCCAATCTGCATTTAGCATTTGCTCCGTTGTTTTGTGGATCACAATAAACTATGGCAGGTTCTTAAAGAGATGGGAGTACCAGACCACCTCACATGTCTCCTGAGAAACCTGTATAAGGGTCAAGAAGCAACAGTTAGAACCGGATATGGAACAACTGATTGGTTTAGCATCGGAAAAGGAGTACGACAAGGATGTATATTGTCACCTTGTTTATTTAATTTATATGCAGAGTACGTCATGAGAAATGCTGGCCTGGATGAATCACAAGCTGGAGTTAAGATTGCTGGGAAAAAGATCAATAACCTCAGATATGCAGATGATACCACTCTGATGGCAGAAAGTGAAGAGGACCTAAAGAGCCTCTTGCTCAGAGTGAAAGAGGAGAGCGCAAAAGTGGGCTTGAAGTTCAACATCAAAAAAACTGAGATCATGGCATCTGGCCCCATCACTCCTTGGCAAATAGAAGGGGAAGTCGTAGAAGTAGTGACAGACTTCACGTTCCTGGGATCCCAGATTACTGCACATGGTGACTGCAGCCATGAAATTAAAAGACGCCTGCTCCTTGGGAGGAAAGTGATGGCAAACCTAAACAGCATGATAAAAAGCAGAGACATCACCCTGCCAACAAAAGTCCGCATGGTCAAAGCAATGGTATTCCCAGTAGTCATGTATGGCTGCAGAGTTGGACTATGACCAGTGTCATCGATGCAACGAACATGAAATTGAGCAAACTTCAGAGGACAGCAGAAGACAGGAGGGCCTGGTGTGATCTGGTCCATGGGGTCGCGAAGAGTCGGACTCAACTGTGTGACTGAACAACAACAACAGTTGTTTTACCAAACCCACACCGGAACAGAAAAAGATGCAGTTCAAAACCACATTCAACTATCCCAGGCCAACACTGTGCTGACTGCAGATTCACCCCATAAATCTATGCAGACAGCCGCCATAAAAGCAGAGATCGAACGTAGTGAAAATACCACGCAGTCTGGATACTGCCATAAAATGCGACACTCAATCAGAGTGAAAGTGGTGTGCAATGTAGATGGGGATTTCTGTTCCAGTGTGGCATTGGTCAGACAGCGGAGCAAATGCTAGATGCAGATTGGTCCACTGTCCTAAGCAAAGTCTTTGCTCCTGCTAACTTCCCCTTGTATAACGTTTCTACCTCAAACCATTTTGCAGCTTTACCAACCATCTCAGAGCAATACCCTGCCTGTAGATCAATGGTGACCCAGGACCCTTCTTATGGGAAGATGCAGAAAACCTCCAGCACCTGTATAGAAGCTGTAATGTACTCAGACATAATGCAATCAGACATAATGCAATCAGACATAATGCAATTAGACCTGACCATGTGCGAGGCGAGGAAGCCACGCGGTCAGGCAAATACGTCTGAGCTTCGCTCACCTGAACAAAGGACTCAGCGGATCCTAGCCCGCTCCAATCAGATGGTTAGGCTCCTGGCAGAGAGCCTATGGAACTCTCAGCCACTGTAAATAGCCAATGACTTGAGTGGGGTGTGTTTTGGGTGTGGGGTTTTCAGGGGATATAAACCGGCCTGCGAGCCGGGTAAAGTTGTCTTGTTCTTGAACTAATAAAGTATGTGAGAGCTGAAATCACTCGTCAGTCTCAGTACTTTTCAGAAGCATAGGATCGCTGGCAGTCTTGAAGCAGCGGCTGGACAAACGCTTGTCAGGGATGCTCTAGGCTGATCCCTGGAGGTCCCTTCCAACTCTATGATTCTATATTTTCATACCCCCCTTTTCACAGGAAGTTTCAAAAGTGGTTTATAACACAGGAATGGAAGGTTTTACTTTCAATATTCTCTCTCTCTCTCTCTCTCTCTCTCTCTCTCTCTCTCTCTCTCCGGTTTTTCCATTGCATAAATAAAAAACGTAAATGCTAATAGTATTCTCAATCTCAATCAAAAGTTTATTACGGTCATAAGACCAGGCACAATAAATACAGATAAAAAGGACAATTTAAAATGAATAAATACATAAAAGATACAGGGATATATGTGTAAAAGACACACTCATATATGTGTAAAAAACACACTCATTACATGAATTTATTTCCCAGTAACTGACGTTTCCTTCGTCAAGTGATGCCGCACAGAATTTTGCTACTGCATAGGATATAGTTCTCTGACTATCACCTAATAGATATACCCGAAGAGTTTCAGGACTAAAATCTATGTAATACTGTAATGGTTTAAATCTGCAGATTAATGGAATAATTAATTGTAGCCTTTCTTCTTGATAGAATTCACAGTACAAAAGGATATGTGTGGTAGATTCAACCGCTAATAGTATTAAAAGTTGTCAGATTTTCCCAAACATTCTGCCAAGTTATGAAGATGCCTCCATTAATGGTGGAGTCTGCATTGGTATTTACCACTGCTTTTGCTAGACTCTCATTCCATCTCCAAAAAAGATGTCCACGTCTGTTTAGGTTTTGCTCTCCTACTGCACTGTTATAATTTCTGCTGTCTGCATTATCTTATTGCCTTATGGTTTTGGCTCTGTCGTGATTGTGGCTTCTCTCCGGCTCAACCGGATGTAGTTAAAAGCACTCTAAGCACCCCCCCCCACACACAAGTGCTAATCGGAGGCTTATCTGCTCTTATCTGCTTCTGAAAGCACATAGAGGAATGTAAGAAACTTTTCCCTTGCTTGACAAGCTAAGAGTGAATGATTTTATCTTGTTTTGTGATTTTTATATTGCCTGAAAAGTTAGAGAAGGATCCCTTCTACATACATACATACATACATTCTGCAAACTAAACACCCAGTCTTTACAGTTTTTTGGCTTTTTTGGCTCTTTTTGCTTTCTTGGTAAACCAAAAACTGGGCAAAACTGAAAGCTGAGAAAATCCTTCTCTTTGAATGTAAAGAGAAGTTTATAGCTTGTTGGCTTGTTGCCTTAAGTAATTTATTGCCTTTTGTAAAGCTAATGGGCATGCTAGAGAAGAGGGAGGAGAACAACAGCATTCCTGGCCAGCAAGCAGAAAAAATAGCAGATTTTTTTCTTATCACTTTGAAACAAGCATCACACCTGTATAAAGAAAGACGGCGTCAAGATTGCTTTAAAAAAGATGCAGATTTGGCCAATGACTACTTGGCATTTAGACATGGTAAATTGGCCATCACCCTCTGAGCTGACCCTCCCACCTCCCTGGCAGCTTAGAGTGGAACTCCTTGCAGCTTGGCACCCTGGACTGCTGCCCAGTGGACCCACCCCTAGCGCTGGCCTTGGTAAGTTTGACCATCTGAGACGTTAAATGGGTTGCCAGGTCTGGGTGGGAAATACCTGGAGACTTTCGAGGTGGATCCAGGAGAGGGTGGGGTTTGGGAAGAGGCCTCAGCATGGCTTGATGCCCTAGAGTCCAGTCTCCAAAGCAGCCATTTTCTCCAGGGGAGCTGATCTCTGTCAGCCGGAGATCAGTTGCAAAAGCCCCTCCTGGAGGTGGGCAACCCTACAAGGGGTGGAGCCTAGGAGCTAAAGTGTGGTCAGAAACCAAAACCTAGAAACCTAGTGGCACATGGCAAGGGCAGAGAACAGCAGCTGGAGGGTCCCATAAAAAGAGTCTGGCAGGGACTGGATAAATGGGACTGGATAAAGAAGATGATTTTTATGGTAGAAATGGACAAATTGACAAAAAAACTTAATGGAAAAGAAGATGAAGAATTTTTAACAGACTGGAGAGACTTTAAAGACTATTTGGAACGGAACTGGGGTGTTAAAAATAATTTGCTTTGCTTTGATAATTATTAAGATTAAAAATATAACAGGAAATGGATAGTATTTATAATGTTACCTGATAGAGAGAAATAGAAAAGGAGATTGTTTTAAATGAAGTTTTGATTACCGCATAAGTACTGAATGTAAAAGCATGATAAGTGAAATATTAATAGGGGTGGAGCATCGTTGGAAGCCAGGGGAGGGGGGGAAGAAAACAAACAAACAAAAGGATATGTTAAGAATCGAATACTGATATAGAACATGTTATAATATCCTTTTAATAAAATTTGGGTTTTTTTAAAAAAAAGAGTCTGGCAGGCTGTGCTCTCTCAGGAGTGGACCCTGGTGGGAGCAGGAACACAGCAGGCAGAACAGAGGCTGTCTCTTTGATTCCATCTCCGTATCCTGAGGTTTTCATAGAATCATAGAATGTTAGAGTTGGAAGGGACCTTGCAGGTCATCTAGTCCAACCCCCTGCACTCTGCAGGAGCACAGCCGAAAGAGAGCCCTACATACCTACAACATACCCCAAAAGATGGTCGTCCAGCCTCCACTTGAAAACGTCCAGGGAAGGAGCAAACCTGGTTAACATAAAGAACATAAGAGAAGCCAATGTTGAATCAGGCCAGTGGCCCATCTAGTCCAACACTCCGTCACACAGCAGCCAAAATATACCAGGTGCCATCAGGAGGTCCAGCAGTGGAGTCCGTGCACTTAACCAGTACACCAAATCAAGCATAGACAGCCAAGAGGGAGTTAGATAAACATCTGGAGCAGAAGTCCATCAGTGGCTATTAGCCACAAGGTACAGATAGGAATTCTCAGTCTGGGGGCAAGGGATGCTCTGTATTCTTGGTGCTTGATGGAGGGGGGCAGCCGTGGGAGGGCTTCTAGTGTCCTGGCCCCACTGCTGGACCTCCTGATGGCACCTGGTATTTTCGGCCGCTGTGTGACAGAGTGTTGGATTAGATGGGCCATTGGCCTGATCCGACATTGGCTTCTCTTATGTTCTTATGTTCTTATGACTTCCTTTCTGGCTTAGGGGTAAGATTGGGGCATTGTTGTTTTGAAATCCAGAGAGGCTGGTCGAGACAAAGGACAAAGATGACCCCTTATCGTCCTGAAATCTTTTTGAAGTGTGGCACAGAAAGTCCTGGCGTAGGGTAGCGAGCGATTGTGTTACCTGCCACAAAAGCATCTTTATGACTCCTCGGAGCGACCTCAAATCCCTGCTCGCTCTCAAAAACCAAGGCCCCCATCAGACAGAAGAATAAACCTTCCAAGCCGGAATTTCAGCCAGGCAAACGTGAGCTGTCGAGACGAAGCAGAATGCAGACGCCCGCGTGGCACCTTTCCGGCCGTTGGATCTGTTGTGCCAGTTTTGTAAGCAGAGCCCTTCTCTCGCCATATGCAAGAAGCAGACGACGACGGGAGTCTTACATGCAGAGAGAAAGAGAGAGATGGAAGTAGTGGAGAATAGAGGGAGGAAACGGAAGGGGGGCTAAAGGGATGCAAAAGAAATCCTCATGCTGGGAGGATTTTAATTATTTATTTAAATATTTCTGCTCCGGCTTTTCTCTCAGCTCAAGGAGGAAGATTTGGACTCTCCCCTTCCCGTCTCTCTCAGGTGCAGCCTGCATTGCTCCATCCTCTAGGCAAAGGGGAGAGAAGAAGGAGGAGGAGGAGGAGGAGGAGGAGGAGGAGATTGGATTTATACCCCGCCTTTCACTTGGAGTCTCAGAGCGGCTTACAAAGCCCTTTCCCTTCCCCTCCAAGGCCTCCATTAGAACCTCTGAAGAGCCCTGCTGGATCAGAGCAGTGGTCCATCTAGTCCACCATCCTGTCTCTCACACAGAGGCCAACCATTTCCACTGGAGGGCCAATGATTGGGCAGAGAGGTAGGGTTGCCAGCCTCCAGGTAGGGCCTGGGGATCTCCCACTTTGAGAACTGATCTCCAGCTGGCAGAGATCAGCTCCCCTGGAGAAAATGGCTGTTTTGAAGGATGGACTCCGTGGCATTGTCCCATGCGGAGGCCCCTCCCTCCACAAACCCCGCCCTCTCCCGGATCCACACCCAAAGTCTCCAGGTATTTCCCAACCCGGATCCGGCAGCCCTACAGAGAGACCGAGGCATTCCCCTGCTCATCTTCTCTTTATCATTCCAATTTTAGTACATGTGCTGCCGAAACTTTCCCCTGCTGTTGCCTCCTAGCACTGACATTCGGAGATTGACTATCTCTGAGTGTGAAGGTGCCCTTTATTCACCATGGCAAGTAGCCACTGATCGACCGCTCCTCCACGAGTCTCTCTAATCCCCCTCTAAAGCTGCCGATGCCAACAGCATTCTCCTCGCATGCCACAGTGTTCCCTCTAAGCTGAGTTAGTGTGAGCCAGCTCACAGGTTTTTAGCCTCCAGCTCACACATTTTTTTGTCGCAGCTCAGGAAGGGACGGCTCCAGAGCAAACTAATGTGTGCAGTAGCCAAATCGCTGGCTCACAACTTTAATGCCAGGAGCTCACAAAGCAGGATTTTGGCTCACAAGACTCCACAGCTTTACAGGGAACATTGGTCTTGATCCAAACCAGGTAGCACACACCTAGTAGGCAGGGAACTCCAGAATATCTTTGTAATGTTATGTAATATACGGGGTTCGTAGACACATTGAGTACATAAGAACATAAGAGAAGCCAATGTTGAATCAGGCCAATGGCCCATCTAGTCCAACACTCTGTGTCACACAGTGGCCAAAAATACCAGGGGCCATCTGGAGATCCAGCAGTGGGGCCAGGACACTAGAAGCCCTCCCACTGCTGCCCCCTCCAGCACCAAGAATAGAGTGCATCACCTGCCCCAGACTGAGAGTCCCTATCTAAACCTTGTGGCTAAGAGTCACTGATGGACTTCTGCTCCATATGTTTATCTAATTCCCTCTTGAAACTGTCCATGCTTGTAGCTGCCACCACCTCCTGTGGCCGTGAATCTCATGTGTGAATCACTTCCTTTTATCTGTTCTACCCCAACTGCTCAGCAATTTCATGGAGTGCCCACGAGTTCTTGTTCTGTGAGAAAGGGAGAAAAGTACAACCTGCTCTATCTCATGTATAATCTTATAAACCGCGAACATGTCACCCCTCAGCTGTCGTTTCTCCAAGCGAAAGAGCTTTAAGCACTTTAACCTTTCTTCATAGGGAAAGTGTTCCAACCCTTCGATCATTCTAGTTGCCCTTCTCTGCACTTTTTCCAATGCTATAATATCCTTTTTGAGGTGTGGCGACCAGAACTGTACACAGCATTCCAAATGAGGTTGCACCAATGATTTATACAGGGGCATGATGATACTGGCTGATTTGTTTTCAGTTCCCTTCCTAATAATCCCCAGCATAATCCCCTTCCCAATAATCCCCAGTGAGTGAATCGGCTCACAGTTTATTTGAACATAAGAACATAAGAGAAGCCAATGTTGAATCAGGCCAATGGCCCATCTAGTCCAACACTCTGTGTCACACAGCGGCCAAAAAGACCAGGTGCCATCAGGAGGTCCAGCAGTGGGGCCAGGACACTAGAAGCCCTCCCACTGTTGCCCCCCCCAGCACCAAGAATAGAGTGCATCACCTGCCCCAGCCTGAGAGTCCCTATCTATACCTTGTGGCTAAGAGCCACTGATGGACCTCTGCTCCAGATGTTTATCTAATTCCCTCTTGAAGCTGTCCATGCTTGTAGCTGCCACCACCTCCTGTGGCAGTGAATTCCACGCGTTAAGCACTCTTTGGGTGAAGAAGGACTTCCTTTTATCTGTTCTAACCCGACTGCTCAGCAATTCCATGGAGTGCCCACGAGTTCTTGTATTGTGAGAAAGGGAGAAATGTACTTCTTTCTCAACCTGCGCGATCCCATTCATAATCTTATAATTTGGAAATTAGTGAAGACTAAAGACAAAGTAGCAGGACCAAAGCCCTGCTTACATCCCCCCAAAACAACCACACCCCAAACACCCCCTCACCCCCTGTGATTGGCTATTTACAGTGTCCCATCTCCCATCTTGGGTCCGGGCACTCTTATTGGTTCATATCAGGATCCTAGGGTCTCTTGTTCCTCCGGGTGAAGCTCTGTGCATTCACTTGACCACGTGTGAGCCTGACCACGTGTTCGGTCTTGGATGAATACGTAACACATTACATATGAACACACCCAGTTTTCTGTGGGCTGGAAACCTCTCTGCGATAGCTTGAGACGCATGAGTCGTGGGGCCCAATTCTTCCATTGAACGCTCTTTTTCATCCCTCCCTCCCTCCCCCCTTTCTTTTTCTCCTTCTAGAAAATGCATCATCATCCCTTTGGTTCCTGTGGAAAGCTTTTTCGCCAGATATGGGCTCCGCTGGGGTCACGTGATTCTCGGTGCTCAGCCTCTTCTCTTCCAGATTTCCTAACGTATCAGCGAAAATATTGACTTTGGAAGGTGCCCCTGTGAGTTCATTTCACACCCAAATGGTTATCAGGGCTCTGAAATGGTTCTTTCATTCGTGGGGCAGGTATATAACAACAGGCTCTTCCTTACCGTCGAAGGGAAGATTAGCAGGTGAGGCTCCGACAAGCGCCTGAGATCTCTCCGCCTGGACATGTGAGTAGCATCCTTGTGCAGAGAACTTTCTGGGCTACTAAGTCCAGCTTCTCGAATCTGGGTACGACAAGCTTTTACAAGCCCTTGTGGCTCCTAATGCTTTACTCTGTGTGCTTGTATTGTGAGAAAGGGAGAAAACGACTTCTTTCTCAACCTGCTCAATTCCATGCATAACCTTACAAACTTCGATCATGTCACCCCTCAGCCGTCGTTTCTCCAAGCTAAAGAGCCCCAAGCGCTTTAACCTTTCTTCATAGGGGGAAAGTGTTCCAACCCTTTTATCATTCTAGTTGCCCTTCTCTGCACTTTTTCCAATGCTATAATATCCTTTTTGTGGTGTGGTGACCAGATAAACATATGGAGCAGAAGTCCATCAGTGGCTATTAGCCACAAGGTATAGATGGGAACTCTCGGTCTGGGGCAGGTGACACACTCTATTCTTGGTGCTGGAGAGGGCAGCAGGGGGAGGTCTTTTAGTATCCTGGCCCCACTGCTGGACCTCCTGATGGCACCTGGTATTCTTGGCCGCTGTGTGACAGAGTGTTGGACTAGATGGGCCGTTGGCCTGATTCTTATGTTCTGTGTTGTGAGTTAGAAGTAGCACGTGGACTCCCGTCTAATCAACTAATTGACTTCGCTGTACTGATAGTTTAAGGAGAACATGAGTTTTTCAAATGAACCAGGATTCTTTGCACAGAAACAATGTTTATGGTTTTAGGAGACATTTCTTAAGACCCTCACAAGGTGACATTTATCCTTGTTTTTGGAATTTCCGTGCCAAGGCCTCTCCTACCCAGGCAGCTGCACGAAGTGACAATATTCACGGGGACCACAAAATGGAATAAACCGTCTGCAGCCTGCAAGCTACGCCCTTAGAACCTTATGTGACATTTGAGGGGACCCGGAGGCAATGTTCCCTCTAAGCTGAGTTAGTGTGAGCTAGCTCACAGTTTTTTAGCCTCTGGCTCACACATTTTTGTCTTGGCTCAGGAAGGAGAGCTCCAGAGCAAACTAAACCAAATTGCTCACTCACAACTTTAATGCCAGTAGCTCCCAAAGTAGAATTTTTGCTCACAAGACTTCACAGCTTCAAGGGAACATTGCCCGGAGGTATGGGGTGGGAGATGATGTGGCCCAGAAACTCAAGACTGTGGAATGTCCTGGTCAGGCCCGCTTCAAAGCTTCTAGTTTTTTCCGTCTAAGATTTCAAACACACCATTTTTTTTTCTGGCTCAGGAGAACAGCAGATGTGCTTTTTGTCAGATCTCAGAAGCTAAGCAGGGTCTGTACTTGGATGGGAGACCACCAAGGACGACTCTGGCAGAGGAAGGCAAGGGCCAACCACCTCTGCTTCTCACTTGCCTTGAAAGCTCCTTGCTGGGGCTGCCGTAAGTCAGTTGCGATTTTGATGGCACATTCATACAACAGGAGAACAGTGTCACTTAATGCTGACATTTTTCGCTTCCGTAGCTAAGCTTTCCCTATTGTGCTTGTTGTGTCACACGCCACAGAACACCAGTAGTTGGGCCACTTTTCTTCACCCAAAGACACACACACGGAATTCACTGCCACAGGAGATGGTGGCAGCTACAAGCATGGACAGCTTCAAGAGGGAATTAGATTAACATACGGAGCAGAGGCCCATCAGTGGCTATTAGCTACAAGGTATGGATAGGGACTCTGGGGCAAGTGATGCTCTGGGAGGTTCAGTGGCAGATTTGGACCTGTGAACCAGTTTGGCGTAGCGGTTAAGTGGGCAGACTCTAATCTGGGAGAACCGGGTTTGATTCTCCCACTCCGCCACTTGCACCTGCTGGATGACCTTGGGCAAGCCGTAGTTCTGGCACAGCTGTTCTCTCAGCCGCTCTGAGACTCCTTTGGGTAGTGAAGGGTGGGGTATAGATCCAATTTCTTCTTCTTCTTCTTCTTCTTCTTCTTCTTCTTCTTCTTCTTCTTCTTCTTCTTCTTCTTCTTCTTCTTCTTCTTCTTCTTCTTCTTCTTCTTCTTCTTCTTCTTCTTCTTCTTCTTCTTCTTTGCCAGTTTGGTGTAGTGGTTAAGTGTGCGGATTCTAATCTGGGAGAACCAGGTCTGATCCCCCACTTCTCCACTTGCACCTGCTGATGTGACCTTGGGTCAGTGACAAGCTCTGGCACAGCTGTTCCTGAAAAAGCAGTTTCTGTCAGAGCTCTCTCAGCCCCACCTACCTCGCAGGGTTGTGGGGAGGGAAAGGGAAAGGAGTTTGTAAGCCGCTCTGAGACTCCAAGTGAAGGGCGGGGTATAAATCCAACCTCTTCTTCGTCTTCGTCTTCGTCATCTTCTTCTTCTTCTTCTTCGTCGTCATCTTCTTCTTCTTCTTCTTCTTCTTCTTCTTCTTCTTCTTCTTCTTCTTCTTCTTCTTCTTCTTCTTCTCCTCCTCCTCCTCCTCCTCCTCCTCCTCCTCCTCCTCCTCCTCCTCCTCCTCCTCCTCCTCCTCCTCCTCCTCCTCCTCCTGTGTCTGCATAATGCACAAAATAGCAACAAAGCAGTCTGCTGCTCCAAAATGCTATATATTTAAAAATATTGAATGCAAAACTAAACTATAAGGTTATTTTAGTGTTAGCACATGTGAGATTATTGTCCTGGGGATAGGGCAAGTCATCTGGGTCCCAGTTAAGTCCACTAAACGGATAAGTAAAGCCCCGTTTCGAGATGCCTGAGAACTGGCCTCGTAACCATACAAGGGAAGCTGCCAGATGGCTGCGTTGTAATATTTCCTAACCCACAAAACAGCTGGACTACTGAATTCGGCTTTAATCCCACCCTCCCCAGAAGAGTCAGTCCTGCATCTTCCAGCCTACGTTTTTTGACGTCTGCAGCTCAGGCGCAGTCAATATAATCAGAAAGACGTGCCTTCTGAACCAGGGCAGTCTTTAGTGGCTGTATTTGGGTTGCACTGCACGTGATTCCAGAATTTAACATTTTGACTGGCATCATGCTTTTTTCTCATCCATATGGACATGCTAGAGGAATCCAGATAGGCTTGGACTGAAAAGGAAATCAGACATGGGGGCAGGCCTGTAGCCAGGAATTTTTTAGTTTGAAGAAGAAGAAGAGATTGGATTGATACCCCACCCTTCACTACCCAAGGGAGTCTCAGAGCGGCTTACAAACTCCTTTCCCTTCCCCTCCCCACAACAGACACCCTGTGAGGTAGAAGAAGAAGAGATTGGATTTATACCCCGCCCTTCACTACCCAAAGGAGTCTCAGAGCGGCTTACAAACTCCTTTCCCTTCCCCTCCCCACAACAGACACCCTGTGAGGTAGAAGAAGAAGAGATTGGATTTATACCCTGCCCTTCACTACCCAAGGGAGTCTCAGAGCGGCTTACAAACTCCTTTCCCTTCCCCTCCCCACAACAGACACTCTGTGAGGTAGAAGAAGAAGAGATTGGATTTATACCCTGCCCTTCACTACCCAAAGGAGTCTCAGAGAAGCTTACAAACTCCTTTCCCTCCCCCTCCCCACAACAGACACCCTGTGAGGTAGAAGAAGAAGAAGAAGAAGAGATTGGATTTATACCCCGCCCTTCACTACCCAAGGGAGTCTCAGAGTGGCTTACAAACTCCTTTCCCTTCCCCTCCCCACAACAGACACCCTGTGAGGTAGGTGGGGCTGAGAGAATTCTAGCACAATCGGCTCTTTCAAGGACAACTCTTGTCAGAACTTGTGACTGACCCAAGGTCACACCAGAAGGTGCGAGTGGAGGAGTGGGGAATCAAACCCGGTTCTCCCAGATTAGAGTCCACACACTTAACCACTGCATCAAACTGGTTCTCTGGTTTGAGGGCATTTAAATTTCTTAGGGGGCACTGGCTAATCGAATTAAAGGAATACCCAGCTCCTTCCCCACACCTGCCACTGCTTGGGGGCCCTGGGCTGGATGGGAAGTTGTGGGGCCTTGCCAGTATGTTGGGGGGGCCTAGCCCCGAGATGCCCCACTGTATCTACGGCCCTGCATGGGGGATTCTTTCCTCACAGGCCGGAGTGTGGGATGTGAATGTGCAGATTTTGTGGAACTACTGTTCCGGTTAAGAATGAGTTTAATATGTACAGTTTTCTGGTTCTCTTGTGGAACTTTCAAGACAAGCCCTTTCCCCCCAACCTGTGAAACCTCAGAGGAGATGCTCATAACATAACATAAGAACATAAGAGAAGCCAATGTTGAATCAGGCCAATGGCCCATCTAGTCCAACACTCTGTCACACAGTGCCCAAAATATACCAGGTGCCATCAGGAGGTCCAGCAGTGGGGCCAGGACACCAGAAGCCCTCCCACTGCTGCCCCCTCCAGCACCAAGAATAGAGTGCATCACCTGCCCCAGACTGAGAGTTCCCATCTATACCCTGTGGCTAATAGCCACTGATGGACCTCTGCTCCAGATGTTTATCTAACTCCCTCTTGAAACTGTCCATGCTTGTAGCTGCCACCACCTCCTGTGACAGTGAATTCCATGTGTGAATCACTCTTTGGGTGAAGAAGGACTTCATTTTATCCATTCTAATCCGACCGCTCAGCAATTTCATGGAGTGCTCACGAGTTCTTGTATTGTGAGAAAGGGAGAAAAGTACCTCTTTCTCAACCTGCTCAATCCCATGCATAATCTTATAAACCTCGATCATGTCACCCCTTAGCCGTCATTTCTCCAAGCTAAAGAGCCCCAAGCGTTTTAACCTTTCTTCTTTTGGGAAGGTGCTCAGCCTTTTCCTTTTGCAAAGCAGTTGACATAACCCAGGAAAAAAAGAGATTTACGTGGGTCGCTGTGTTGGTCTGGCGCAGCAGAACAAAGTTGGAGTCCAATGTCACCTTTAAGACCAACAATTTTTTATTCTAGGCAGAAGCTTTCATGCGCACGCAGTGTGCATGCGCATGAAAGCTTATGCCTAGAATAAAAAATTGTTGGTCTTAAAGGTGCCCCTGGGCTCAAGCTTTGTTCTACAGCAAAAAAGAGACCAGAGAGCAGGTAGCTGTGAACTTGTCAGAGTCCCCGGAGAGATCAGTTCCCAACAACAGTCATCCAGAGGAATGGAATTTTATTGAGACATTGATAGGGTCCAGAACGTTCATGATGCTTTGTTAGAACTAGGGGAAAGCACGCGAAGCAAGAAATTATGCCTGAATCAAACAGGACCCTGATGGCCCTGAGCCAATCATGTCTAAGCTAAAAGCCCGCCTGAATAACGGTGCATTATCCTCAAGGGAAAGAGGACACCAGGGATGGCTGGTCTCAAGGTTACGTCTCTGAGACAAGATAGATAACAGCACAGTGGCCAGAAACGAAAGTATGCATTCTCAGGGGTCCTTCCATAGAAAAAAAGAGGTGCAGGGTTTTCGGTTTCGGTGCTGCGAATGGCGGCCGCTTCTCGGGACGCTCCCGGAGGCGGTCAGCCCACACGCGGAATGGGGGGGTCTTCGCGTTTGCGAAAGACCCTAGTGAGCCTTAGTCAAAGGCTCCGAACCGGGGGCGCATAGGGGAGTAGCCTCTTTGCCGGCAAACTGCCGGGAAATTGAGGCTTTCTCCCCGCCCCAATCGGCCCCGCCGCGTAGTGCGTCCCGAATGGGACTTAGCAGCCCTGCCGACTTCCAGGAGTGAGGAAAAGCGGATGAATTACCATGAAAAGAAGATATGGCATCTAATCGTGAGTTGAAGATCTATTTTGAAGCGAAAATTAAAACCCCCCGCAAGCGGATAAGCGTATGGGAGGAGGGAGGAGCTTCCACCCTCTTCAAAGAAGCGAATTTTTAAAGGAAACGCGAAGGGGGGTAACAAGAAAAAATGTTGGTGAAAGTACCGTTGGGGTTTTACAGAAGATTGCGGCTTTAGTTGCTTTCTGGGGGATGTGGCACGAACTTTGAAAAAGTAAATAAAAAACAAAATGTCGATGCTGGGGAAAATCCTGCTTAGAACGGAAGAGAAGAGAGGAGGGACTTCCGCTCCAGTCAACCCCCCCCCAGAACTAGCTGTCAATCAACAAGAGACTGAGATACTGCGCCACCTGCTGGAGTTAATCTAAAATATCAATGAAACGTTTTTAAAATGGAAATTGTTCTCATCAGACTATAAAAACAAATATTTGGAATTAATAAGGTTGATGGCAGAAAATGTATCGATGTTAAAGTTCCAAGCTATGGATGAAGAAGGGAAAGAAGATCTCAGATTTATTTTGACGAAAGTCTTGACACCTCTATCTGGCAGTGGAGCGAATAAATAAAAAGAAGAGGCGGACAAGGCTCTCAAAGCCTACTCCGCCTTCAAAAAAAGGATATACTCTGCCAGTAGAAAGGGGTGTTGAGCTTAGCAAGTAATGGAGATCTAATTTCAACCCGAGTGTTAATGGAGCCAACGAGAAATGACTGCCAGAAACAACAAGAAAAAAGAAGCGAAAGAAGATGGATTAAAAAATTTCTGAAGAGACATGCCAGCACAGAGGAGGAAGCAGTACTCAAAATTTGGATTTTTGAAGAAGACGGCGGCCCGGGGGAAGGAAGTGACGGAACGGGAGGCATTAAAGTTCAAAGGACTTAATGATAATTGGAGAGACCTAAAAAAGAATTTGCTCGTGTAACATCTGAAAAGATTTGATTTAACCCCAGTGGACTTTACTAACTTTACTAATAGAATTGATTTGGACTTTGTAAAGCTGAAAAGAAGATCTTTCAACCGTGATGGATGCCGACAACTGGAAGAAATAAAACTAACCTTTACTAACAGAAAAAAACTCACTCCGCTCTTTTTTCTTTTCCCATCTGTCTACCTTACCCTTTTCTTATAAAAAATAAAATTCTCTCCTTTTTAGGAGAGTTATTTCAAAAAAAGAAAAAAAGAGGTGCAGGAGCTCATTAGCATAACTCATCAGCATAATTTATTTGCATGTGCCACACCCCTGCCTGGGTTCCCTCCCTGATCTTTTCCAGGCTTCCTCAGGAGGTGGTGGGCTCTCCTTCTTGGGAGGTTTTCAAGCAGAGGCTGGATGGCCCCATCTGACAGCAGTGCTGATTCTGTGAACTTAGGCAGATCGTGAGAGGGAGGGTAGGAAGGGTTGCCTCAATGCTTAGTTCTTGTGGTCCTTTCTTACATACCCTGGGAAATGCCGATCACCACTTTGGTGTTCTCCAGGCTGGTTTGGCCACGAATCCTGGAGGTGTTTCTTGCCCTCTTCTGGGCTTGGAGCTGGGGTCACTTGGAGGTGTGGAAGGGGGAGACATTTGTGAATTTCCTGCATAGTGCAGGGGGTTGGATTAGATGACCCTGGTGGCCCCTTCCAACTCTACGATCCTATTCTATGATTCTCTGTCTTGCCTTGAAAGCCCCGCTGGGTCCCCACAAGTCACCTGCGCCTTGACGGCCCTTTCCACCACCAATCACCATTTCTGCATACAACCCGCCAAACCAAATAGAGGTAGTGCAAGGCATAACCGGGGGGGGGAGGGCACAAACGGTACACTGAACCCACGATTGCCACAGGGGACTTGCGGCTGTGCAGGAGTTGAAAGTTCCCCACAGCAGCTGAATTTTGAAGCTCCACGGCAGTGTTCCCTCTAAGCTGAGTTAGTGTGAGCTAGCTCACAGTTTTTTAGCCTCCAGCTCACACATTTTTGTCTTAGCTCGGGAAGGAGGGCTCCAGAGCAAACTAATTTATGCACTAGCTAAATTACTCGCTCACAACTTTAATGCCAGTAGCTCACAAAGTGGAATTTTTGCTCACAGGACTCCACAGCTTAGAGGGAACATTGCTCCACAATGGTCCAAGTGAGATCAAGACCACGCTGTGGAGGGAAGAAAGACTCCCATGGTCCTCCCCACCCGTGC